>VXAA01005745.1:388844-454531 GCA_013399115.1 Anseranas semipalmata | reverse complement strand
AAAAAAATCTGCGTATTGATTTTTAAACAAACAAACCAACCCCCGCACGCGAGCCTGCCTCCGGGAGGGAAATAGCCAGGTGAAATCTCCCTCTGTTTCCATGGACAACCCGTCCATTATCACCCAGGTGACTAACCCCAAAGAGGAGGAGATCCTGTCCTGCGCCCAGGATAAAGGTGAGGCCGCCTCCGCGCCCGGGGTCGCCGCTCGCATTCTTCGGCTGCCCCGTAATCCCCTGCCCGGGGAGCCGGGGGGGCTCGCTTGGGTTGCGGGATGGAGGTGTTGGAGGGAAGGTCCCTGGATCTGCTCGCTGGGTACGGCCAGGGACTCGCGGAGGGGTTGGGGTGTGGAGTTTAATGGGCTCTTAATTAAATAAAACGCTCTTATTTGTGGAGGGTCGGTGGCACAACTTTGTCAGGCTGTCACTGCGCAGCTCGCACCCCGCTCGGGGAGGGATGCCTGTGCCGGCTGTGCTGGAAGGCGCTGAAATCTCAGTGCTGAGGACTTATTTGTCTTCCCCATTCTTTAGAGGGTGAAAAAAAAGGGGTTCCCGTTTCCTATCTGCTTTCCTCTGTATCTCCCTGCCTCACATTCAGGAATCTGTGTAGGGTTTTTATTTTTTCTGAAAGCTACTTGTGCATTGCTGAAGGAAATGTGGGCTACTCCTAAAAGCTGGCGATCAGCACCGCTGGGTAGATAAACAGTTGTTGCTTGCGTAAAGCATCGCGTTGGGGCTCCAAAATAAGATGAATCCAGCTTGGCCGAGGGAGCTGCTTCTCCTCCAGAGTCTAGACGTCGACGATTGCCCTTAACCTCATTTCCTTTTGGAAGCTCGGAGGGGTCCTGGACTGCGAGCAGTTGCGTCCTTGCAGATCGCGCCCAGCGGTGCTGGCGGGATAAAGGTGCCGTGGAAGTGGCGGGGTTCGGGTTGTTGGGAATGGGGTGCCAGCTTTGGGAAGTTTTTTGGGTGTCAGGTTCGTGCTTTGTTGCAGGCAGTGCTGGGGAATGGGGGGAAAAGGGCAGAAATGGCTCGTGCGCAAATGGAGTGTGTGGCGATGCTGTCTGGGAGGCATGGCAATAGGCTTCCAAATGGTCTTCTAGAAGTGATAGGTTGATACGTTTCCCCCTAAAATCTGGGCTTTCGATGCCCAGAATACTTCCGTTTTTGTGCAGCTTATCACATACGTGGCGAGGGGACCCTGGGCAGCTGGAGAAGTTGCTCGCGGTTACTTGCGAGCGAAAGGCTTGCGTAAAGTCACGGTCTTCTCGTCTCACGCGCGCTAACTGCAGAGGGAGGATGGAGATGGATCCTGCTTTGTTTTGTTTTTAAATTGTTCCATTAAGGGCTGCAGGGGTGTTTCCCCCAAAATTATCTTTTGGGTTGGTATAGGACTGCTCGCATAGCTCCCTTTTAAATTCACGTTGCTTGAGAGGCGATAGTTCCACTCCGAGGCCTTGCTCGTCCCTGGAGATTTCTGACGTTTTCTTCTGTTTTGGCAGTGCTGAGTGCGGGGTGTCTGCAGGGATACGGTGCTGGTGTGCTCTGCCTGCGACGCCTCCTAAGACCCGTTTTGGAGCAGATTGATGTGATACAGTGCTCAGATGGTGCTGTGGTCTTAACGGCCTGTGGTACTGCAAGTGCTGGAGGGGCTTCATTAGCATTGCTGGCAGCTGGTTGAAATCTTAAAGTAAAAAAAAGCCAGTTGAGAGAACCAGAGGAAAAACTGACAGCTGAAAATAAGAGTAAGCATCCACATCAAACAAGTGTCTTCAGGGTCCTCAGTACAGCGAGCTACGCTGCGTAGCGAAAATATGCATCTAACTTGCATAACTATGCAGTAACTTGCATAATATGCATTGTGCTCTTGCTGTTGGTTTCTCTGGAGCAGAAAAATCACGATGGGCTTAATTGCATAGCAGGGGCCTTGCAGGCTGCTTGTGAGCAAGGTGGGCTGGGGGCGAGCGGCAGAAGGGTGGCTGGAGTTGTACAGACCAGAGCAAACTTTAGCATCAGCTTAGTACGGGAGGTGGGTTATTTTTCTTTTATTTTTTAAAAGTGTAGTTAAAGTGCATGCTTTGGATTGACTTCCCTGCTTCCCGGCGTGGTAGGACGTGCTCTGCGGCCAGGCTCGGATCGTGCCGGAGGAACTTTTGCAGAAAGAGCGCTGCGAGTCTCCTGCTCGTGGGGCTGGGGAAGGAGCGCTGCCTGCCCTTACTTCTGCTCCAGGTTGTCCCACTGTCGAGGTACGAGGCTTGTGAAAACCCATTGCGGGGCCGCCTGTTGCGTCACCTGCTTTCCTGCTGGATTTCGGAAGTTTTAGCAGAGCCTTTGGGTGCGGTGAGCTGCAAGAGCCTGCAGCCGAGGTGGTGAATAGAGAGGTCCGTAGCGGCGGGCTGGTGCCAGGGTGAGCGCGCTGCTAGCTCGGTCTGAGCCCAACGTATCGGCACAAAATGGCTAACATCCATCAGGCAGAGTGAATTAGCTCCGTGTTTAACTAATACGAGTGTCGCCTCGGCCTGTGCTCTTCCTCAATTTTGTAAGAGAGGGACTTACAATAGCGCAGGGCTGGGTGAGCAAAGGCTGTCCAGCCCGATGGAAACCTGCTTTTCCCTGCGGTTAGCGTTCGGCTGCAGAAACGTGCTCCGGGATGCCGAGTGGCACGTGGGGGCTTCAGGAGGAAGGGTTGTTGTAGGGTTTGGGGGAGCTTCTGCTGGTGTTTGTTGGGACGAATGGATTTTTTTTTCTTGTTCTTAAGCTGGAGAGAAGCAGTTTTAACTGGGCAGCTGCTCAATAACACGTGTATGCCTTTTGATTTTTTTCAATATTTTTGAAGCTTTTAATCAACCATGAGTTCAGCATTTAGCTTGATTTATTTATTTTTAATCTGTATTTATGTTTTAAAAGGAGCATTATGTACAGTATCTGCTTACACTCAGTTACTTTCGTGGAAGAGAACACAGTTGGCAAGAGCTGTTTTCTCATCACGGGGCAGTTCAGCCTTTAAGTAAATATTGTGCTTTATAAATAAAAATGTCCAGCTATTTTCTTGCTAATCCAGATGTGTTAAAAATGGGCTTTTGAGATAAGTGAAGCTGTGATAACTTACGAAAGAGAAGCTTATTAATACTAAGATGGAGTTATTTATTTTTAACAAATAGTCCAAAATTGAGAAAGTGGAAAAAAACAGATCTTGGCACATGAACCGTTCCTTAGTATGTTGCCACATGGTGGTGCACTGTATTTAGTTGTCTGTCAAAATGAAAGCTGAGCACAGAAAGTTGCTACAACCATATTTTATTATTATTCTAATGTTTGCTTTGAAATGCATGTGGTGATGGTGCTCCTAGAGGATTTTGGCCCCTATCGATGTTGTTAAATTAGTTCTGGAAAACATAAACTTACGTTCTCCCAATTGGAAGCGATACGTAGGTGATCAAAAATATTTTAAGCACTACATTTATGGAAAATACAATTTTCCCTGAGCTTTTTAAGTAAGGAGAACAGTAATTCTTCACAGCACTATTTTATGTTGTGGTCATTTGGGCACTTTTGACAATTTGAAGCGTTACCAATGCTTGTCACGAGAAATTAAAATGTAGACATAAGTATGTGAAAAAGGATGTGTTGTTCCAGCAATAAATGTGAGCAATTAAGAAAATATAAAGAAAAACTATCAAGAAAAACTAAATCTGACTTGGTATAGTCAGATTTGCAGGTAAAATCAATTGTTTATGTTTATTTTACATTGAAAATATAAAATTATTCTTATGAATCAGTTGAGCGGTGACCTCTAATGTACCAATTAAATCTCTAGAAAGCCGAGCAATGATGACGAGCCTTTGCACTGAGTGTAGCAGAGAGAGTGTGATCACAGGTGGGTAGCAGGCAGTCAGCCCAAAGAAGTGAATTTCCCTTTTTTACCAATGTGCTTTGATTTGTTCCTCGTAGCTGATGCAAATCCTTGGTGTTTCCATGTGGCTGGTTCGGTAGCAGCCTAATACCCAGTTTGCTGCCTTCAGATGCGTCCTTCCTGACTTCAGGAACGTTTGTCCATCAGCTGAGCATCTATTTTCAGTTCTTTAGAATACCTGAGTGTTTTAGTGTGCCTACAAGAATGTGTTTTCTTCTGCAGTAAAGCATTTGGAAAAGGTCCACCATGGAGCCTAAAACATTACCAGTTTTTTTTTTTAATGAGCAGTGTAATTCCCCAAGGATATTTTCACAAACAGGCAAGCTTTCATTCAAATAAATTTGGAAAAACAAACAAACAATAAAAGCAGTATTAATTATCATTTAAAATAACAAGTACTTTAGATCTAAAGTTAAAAGCCTATTTGAGAATGCAACCAAAAAAAGTCTTTAATTGTATCTTCTGTAAGATACATTTTGAAAATATATAAAATTATTTAGAGGAGTCTTTTTTGTTATTACTTCATCAGGATTTAAAGTACTTAAACATTGGAAGATACTTTAATGTTCTTGAGACATTGTCTCAACAAATTTTTGTAATACTAACTACAGAATTTTTACTGTAACGTAGCATTAAAAAATGGAAGTGAAAACCACTTCGGCACTGCATTGGAATGTGAAGTGCTCGCAGAGGGTAAAATTTTAAATCATTAACTAATGACATAGTTGTTACATGAAACCAGACTAACCATACAGTAGGTTTTATGTTCCAGGGAGACCGTAGTAACCTGTAGTAACCCAGGATTTGATTTAAGGTAGCAGTTAACAAGCTGAAGGGTACTGGCAGTAACACGAATGATAATTTGCATGAATATCTACTATTAGTGTCGGTAAGCAGCAGTGTTATCATTTGTTCGTAGTGCACGTCATCTCAAATCCAGGTTTGTTTCAATGCAGTAATTTAACTTAAGTGTTCAGAAGTTTAGCATGCCTTTTAAAAAAAAAAAAAAGTTGACCTACATTTCAGCAGTTCAGCATTCAGAAATGCAAATAGCATTTTCTGGGATGAGCGGTAAAACGCAGTGTGATCGATGCTGCACTTCATCTTTCAGAATTTAATCTGAACATTACAAATAAGCTTCTGGATAACGTGTGTCCGCGTTTGGGTCTTTAAAGTGATACCAAACGCAAATGCTGGGAAAGTGAAAGCTCAGAGAAACGAAACTCGCTTGTCTGGGTCAGTGTTGATGAAAGATGTCGTTCCCAGTGCCTGCTAGATAGGTTTAACAGTGGGAGGCTTATTTTTCTATCACAGAACACTTAATTTCTGCGTTTTGCTATCTTGTAAAAGTCATGATGCAACTATGAAAATGTCTACAGACTTGTTCTAGCCAACATATTTTATATATATTGAATCTTAAATATTCACACTGTAAACAAGTAAGCCTTTTGTTTTTGTGATAAATTCTGAGCTGGAAGGAGTTGTTGGCAGTGACCACCGTAGTCGTTGATCGTTGTTAGTTTCCATCGAAAATCCAGCTTCTGGCAGTCCTGGGTATGGAATTGTTAACTTTGGGAGTGAATTTGCCCATTGCTCAAGTTACCCTATGGAGAATTTCTTTTAGGTTGTTCAAATGGCTTACTTTGAATTATATTTGGGGTGTTTCTGCCCAGAAGATTTAGGGGACAAGGGCCGGAGCCGAGGGGAAGAAGAGGGGCCGTGGGTGCTCTCCCGGTAACGTCGGCAGGACTTTGCCCAGCTGGGTGCCTGCGTGCGTCCCCTCATCCCGTCCCTGAGTGTGCCCAGGAAGGGGCAGGACTCTTCCAAGCTGAGGTAGGAGAGCAGCCAACAGAGCGAATCAGCAAGCCTGTTCAGATGTTTAAAGACCACATCCGATCGCTGAGGATTCCGTGTTGTGTGATTCCCGCAGCAGCAAAGACCTGGCTGAAAAGTCCCACAGAAATCCTCTGAAGCCTTCCTGTGTCTGTTCTATTGAACGATATTGATAAAAGCTTTATTTTCAGCGCTCGTCTTCCTGGCCAGGAGGCTCGGATGGGATGGCGTTGGATGGGATGGCGTGGTGGAGCTGGGAAAGCTGTGGGTCCGTGATACCCAGGTTTCAGTGCCCTGCTGGACTTGCAGAGCTGTTAGCTGGGGGGCTGCAGGCAGGCACTGAGGAAGGATGCCTTCTGTGCTGTGATGTAGCCAGAGATATTTTTAAGACTTCCATATTGGAAATGTTAATCTCCTATACATTCTATTTTTGCCAGAGTTTGATGGGAGCTTGCTTTATTTTTACTTGGCGAGGTTAAGGCGTAAAATGGACGTAGATGTGACAAATACAGAAAGCAGAAGCAGCATCTAAATAGAACAGTAAAACTCTGTTCCAGACAGTCTGCTGACATATAATTTTGGCCTTTTGTATATTCTTAGAGTGTTTGCTATAAGTCAAAAAGAATTTCTAAATCAAAGCAAATCCTCTGCAGTCCGTCCTTTCGGTACCACCGCTGCTCTGTAACATAGATGTCAGCGGTAAAAATCCCAGCTCGAGACGAACAGGGAAGGCTGAGAGCGGTGCTGGGCCAGGTAAAGTTTGCAGGCTTTATTCAGCGTGTCATCAAAATGATCACTTGCATAAAAGTGCATGGCTTATTTGCTTTGTACAGGATGATAAAGTATGATTTATAAAAGAAAGAAAACACCATTATTAGAAGCGATTGGCTGGACTAGAAACTAGAATTCTATTATGTAGGAAATTTGTTGTGAGTTAAATCTGAATAAATTTATGGTAGACTTGGGTTCTAAGGATGTTGGGCTTTTAAAATGAGATTTTTCTGTATTTATTTTTGCAGAGAAGAACTATTAATCTTTTCTGAACCTCTGTTAGTATTTTCAAAGCCTGATGGACAGGGGCAAATAAGATGCTGCAGGCTGTATTTGTGCAGAAGAACAACAACCCCAAATGAAGGATGTCTGATCTGTCAAAACCTACTGTGTATATAATTTCTTAAGACTTTTCTCTAAAAATTCAGGGCGTTTCTGTAGGAAACAAATACTTGGTGATTCCCAACCTGAATTTACAGAGTACATACTGGTAGTTTTGTTTCAAGCCAAGTCATCTCTCATGGGTAATGGGCCAGTCAGTTCTATCAGTGTGGTTTCTTTTTTTTTTCTGCTACTGTTGCAGGGCCTCCTTATTTTCTTGGTAGCAAGCGATGTATTGATTTTTAGTCACCTCCCTGCTCTCCCCACCCCCAAAGCTCTCTTGCTTCCTGAGCTGTAGCCCAGGATTCCCAGCAGAATTAGCAGCAGAACAAATCTTGCCCTTTCCTTGTCTGCTGTAAGCAGCAGTGAAATTTTAAACTTTCCTATTTCGTGATTTGCAAGGCTGTCATCTCCCTGCTATAGCACTTCTGGCTGTGGGACTGAGAGGTGGAGACGTCTCCAGAGCCAGGAAAGAGCTCCTGGCATCACAGCCCATCGCGGGGTGGGTGGACCGGTTTCCATCCTGACGGCTCTTAGGGAGGAGCAGCGCCACAGCGGATGCTGTTACGATGGACATGTGGAGAAGAATCAAGTAATGTAAAATGTATGTTTGAAGATGAGATTTTGTAAAGGTGTGGATTTCATACAGAGTTGTTCCAGGCATGCATTTAAGAATTCGCATGCGCTGCTGCTTTTTTTTTGTCCACAAAAGCTGATGTGTACATACATGTCTGAATATCTACATGCTCGCGGTGGGTACCCGTGAATGCATGTAGGTGTGGTTATTGGAGATCCAATCACCAGAAAGCTTTGGTGAAGTTAAAAATGGTGGGCATAGGTCTGGAAGTTGGTTTGCAGTCTCAGGTTTGCTGGAATCATGAAGTTGGCAAGTGTTCCTAGTGCTAGTTCAGATGAAAGGACTTGGTGAAGGAATGGTCAGTAGTGGCACATTCCTAGAAGATGTTTAATCATTTATCCTAGCTTCTGCCAAACACATGGACAGATCTAGTATTTACCACCTGGGGAAGAAAGGAAATTTTAATATCATAACAGATCTAAATAAGCCCTCATGAAAGCCTTACAAATCTAAAAAATGAGGTTTACAGGGCTTTGTGTAAACTAAAAGTAGTTAGATACATATTCACAATTTGAGGAATGCGGTCTAAAGCAAAGTGTTTCAGGAAAAACAGTTTAAGCAAGTATTTTACAGGGAATTTTGGAGTGAACCTTTTCTTTATTTTTAATTATCTCCCTTGCTATATTTTGCCCTCTTTCCTTTTTCTCCTCTCATCCTAAGTTTCTGCATTACACCATCTGCCTCTTCGTGCTCCGAGGATGCTGAAGCCTGGGGGGCTTTTGTGTCTGGGATGGTTCTGGTACAAGAAGCAATGGGAGGCATTTGGGGAGCGAGGTGGTGCAGCGATGGGGACCTCCTGGACCATCCTGCATGGCCTGGTTGGCCCCGGCTCGTTGGCCACAACGGTGTAGGAGAGATACCCGATAAGGAGAGAGATTCTGTGTTTTTTAACTCTCTATTAAAATTTAGTCACATAAAGATCTTGATCTTAGGTCTGATGCAGGATCACTGCACAGCATAGCAGCTTTGGTCCTTAAAGCAAAGACGTTTATTTCTTCCGTTTCCTTGTAAAAAATCATTTAAAAACCTGGAGTGAATATTGTGCTGTATTGAAAGGGAGGAGATGCATGGGAAGTAAGAAATAAAACAGTAAGATTGCTAGGGCTTCTTGTGCCATACAGCATGCCTTCAGAATTAAAGATAGGATGTCCAGCTTGGCTGAAAGGAAGCCTTTGCTCATGTACCTTGCAGCTGCATGAGCCTTGGGAAGAATGCTTCCAGAATAATTTACCTGGGAATTCCTGAACAGGATGAACTGATGGCAATTTGCATTTACACCAATAAAAAAGAGTATTCTAAAGGTACCGATCTCATTCCAGCGTACGAGTTGTCGTCTGCCAGTTAGGGAAGGAGGGGAAAATCTCTTTACGTAGTGACCGACCGAGTACGTCAGGTATCTGAAGCTACGGTCCGTGTGAGCTCTCACCTGCAGTTTCTGAGATGGGTTGTGTGTGCTGGAAGATGAGTCCCTTGGCCAAGTCACTTGCTGGCCAGCGGCCAGTTCTCATGACTCTCCTGATACGGAGCTGGTTTTGTTGAGAATCAGTAAGTTGAGAGTTTTGGAAAGGGGGTGGGGCTATGTGTTCCTTCGGGAATCGAAAATGAAAAGGAAAAGAGCGCTGAATGCAATCTACATTGCGATTCATTTGCTAATTACAAATTGACATCAATTGAAAAGTCCCAGAAGGAGGAGGTTTACAGCAGAACTGTAAAACAACTTGCATCAGTGGAGAGGTCTGTAAAGTGCTTATCCCCAAAGGAATGAGATTTTAAGTGGATTTGTTTAATCGGGTTTATCAGGAGTGCATAGTTGTGGGACTTTTTTTCCCTCTCACTTCCAAATCTCATGTCTTTCTGGAAGATTCCCTCTTGTGTGGAGATTTAAGATGTTAAGGAAGCAAGTATGGGGAAGCTTAATGGAGAATGAAAGTGAAACAAACAAAGTCCTTCTTAATTGTAGTGTATTGAAGACCTAAATGTTTCTGTCTCCAGATTATCGTGATAAAACTGACAATTTAATACAAACTGTGCCCTGAAATTCAAATACCTTTTATTCTGCCCCATAAGAAATTTGAAAGGCTCCCGCAAATTTTTGCTGTCTGTGCTGAAAGGGATGCTAACAACGTAGGAACACTACCTGACCAACTTGAACTAGTATTACTACAAAGTGTGCTCACTGTTAGCGTTATGATCTTTTTTTTTTTTTTTTTTTTTCCTTCTTTATTACCATGTGAAATGAGCAGATATGAGAGTAAANTTTTTTTTTTTCCCCTTCTTTAAGGCCTTCAGACTTGCTGGTGGCCAACGTGTTACCCTACAGCTGCTGCCACTTCTTCTTTCGGAAACATGTCATGACAGGAACAAGGTCGAACAAAACTGGAAATCAAACCTGGCAGTTTTGAAGCAGGAATCTGTTCAGGTTTCATTCCTGTATTTACATGCTGTACTGTAACTGCTGCACTTTCCTATAAATCACCTTTTTAGCATCGCTCTGGCAGGCAAATGAGCTCTGAGAGCAGAGTTTTTAGAAATGTCGCTACTTCAGTTGTCTTGGTAGTGATGGATTCTGTTCCACACCTTTAAATCAAACTCTTGTTTGTCTTTAAATGTAATAACTAAATAGTGTTGCTGTCTCAGGTTATAGAACTTTAGTATTATTATTAAAAGGAGGAAAATAAGCTGTTTCAGACAAAACCTGCCCCAGATGCAAGAACAACTTTGATGAATTCCTGAGGACCAGGTGCCCCCAGGTTCATTGATAAGGGACCGCTCCTGTCAGGTGCTGAGAGGTGCTCAGTAACTGCTGTGCCACATTTCAAGAGAAGATCAGATCAGAAGGAGGTTTTCCTTTATAATTTCTGTTCAAAGTGTCCTTTCAGGAAATGTCCTAAATAAAAAGAATGAAGCTATGGCACTCCATTTTGCAACGTGTAATATGCGAGAATAAGCCCCGAAGTGCAAAACTTAATGTTGCCCTTGTGCTGTTGTGGTTCTGTTCAGACACGATTTGCACAGGTTTTGAATTCTTGGTGCACCAGATGGTTCCGATTCCTCACCCATGACCCAAAAGTAATTCTTTCACCAAAGTGTGTTTGCATAACACGTGCAATCTTTACTAATTATATATCTGAAAATACTCATTGGAGCTTTGTGACATAAAACGTGATTCCCCTCTGCTTCTAAAAATAAAATAACAACAAAAAAACAGTAGTAATAGCAGAGATGTGAGAAGCAAAAAGAAAACCAGTTATGAAAATCTGAGAAGGCAATGCTGGGAGGACCCCCAGAAGGGTGTAGCAGTGTGACTTCTTTAGCGGGGTGCCCTGGCACTCGGTCTGTACAAAACTCACCCCAGCCCCTTGAGAAAGTGGGATGCCAGTGTACAAGGGTGTGCGTTTGAGTAGTGTTTGGACTAAAGCAGAAATAACACAGCTTTTAGTTTTGAAAATGTCTTCAGTGGATTCTAAAGGAAGATAAAACATGCTGCTTTTCAAAAAAAAAAAATAAAAATCTGTTTTTTTATTGTGAAGATGATTCCTTAAGTTCCACTAAGTAGTCTTTGTAACCTTCAAGTAAGAAGTGGCTCTGTCTTCTGTTCTGCTAATAAGGTCAGTTAAAGATTTCTGGTTTGGATAATAAGGTCTCTGTTTTGAATGGATAATGATTTTGACTGGAAACCAGGGTCACAGTTTTCACCTTTTTAATAGCTGGTTAGGTGATAGTCGGCTAGCCGGCTGTTAGGAAGTACTTTACATGAGTAAATGGGCTTTCTTGCTTTAATTAAGACCATATGTGTACAGCAGCTGTGATTCTCTGGGAATCTATATCTTATATTTTCAGTTAAATAGCTGATAAAATGTTGCAGTTGTAGATAGGATGACCAAGTCCAGAAGGCAAATGTCTTTGAAAGTAGTTTGTCTTTTGCTTTCTACTTCTTTATATAAAGCAGCCAAATATTTCTTCAGGTTGCATAGTCTACTTCTACACCAGAATAAACACTGGATATTTCTCTGTATCTGATAAGATTGCTGTTTGGACCCAGTATTCAGAAACACGTTCTTTATAAATCTGAAGTTTACTAAGTGGCAAAACACCAATAAATTCCCTTTTCTTTGCAAAGTCTGCATGGATTAATGTCTCTGTAAACAGTTGGCTTGCATGTTAAATGAAAGTAAAAATGTATTGAGCAACAGATTGAATATGAGCATGGTAAATTCTTGATTTATGATCTGTTTCAGTGAAAGGGAGCAGCCAGTATTTACTAGAGAGGTCACTTCATCATTCTTCTAGAAAAAATTAAAGCATTTCAAGTCAGTGGAGCAGCATAAGGGCTAAGATGCTTAACCTGAAGATACTTCTTTAGTAATGTTTGGGCAAAATTTAATGCTAGGACCTTTTCTTCTGGAAAAAAAACAAAAAAAACTTCTATTCATATCGCTTCCCAGAGGCTAAATGTAGTCCTTGGAACGCTAACAGGAAAAAATATCAGTCTGCTTGTAACCCGTGACCTGCCTTTTGGTCGAAGTGCCCAAATATGCCACTCTTGTTGCTTTCTGAGAGCCCACATGCAATTACTCGTGCCCCGTGTGGAGCCAGGAGGCAGCTCAGGCCCCGTGCACTCGCTGCCCGTTGCTGCAGGTGGGCTGTTCATTGCTTTTTTGGGGCTGTTTGTTCCCAAACACCACCTGTGTCCTGCTTTCAGCCTTTCCGTCCTTTTTGAGGAGAAGCTGAGCCAGATGTTCTGTTGTCCCTCAGCTGAGGATGCGTGACCGAAAGGGATGCTGTACTGCTCCTCTTGGATGCTGTTCATTTTGCAACATTTCTCTCTGAAACATGGCTTTCAGCCATCACTAGTATTTTAATTACGGTCATTTACCTTGCTTGGAGGAATCTTAAATAATGCAATACTTAAATACCTGGTAGAATTTTCTCAATCAAATACTCAAACTGTTGCTAGCAGTGCTGGAAGTCTTCTCGTGACTGAAAAATGGAAGTGCTGCTGGTGGTAATGATAATGGAAGTGCTTCCAGGTGGTCAGGACCGGGAGAATTTTCCTCGATTTGGTTGATAAATCCGGAGGTCAGAGCATCTTCCATTTCGTTCAGTACAAAATGAACACGTGGCTTTGTGTGTGCACGCAAACAAGGCGGTTTTGTTTTAATTATCCGTGGTAGAGGTCTGCTTTAGGGTGACGTGAACTGCATCCTGGGGACTCCATCTACAGCAAAGGGCGAACGTGCAGCTTTTGTCTGACCTCTGTGGCTGGCTGTGCGGAAAGTGAAGGGGAGTGGAGTTCAGAATCCCAGTTTCACAATTTTATCTGTACAGGCAGCACGGGTGTCTGTCTGTCCTGCAGTGTAGCCGGGGACACAGGGGTGCACAGCTCCACTGTTCGTCTTTAGCCTCGTCTTCAGAGAAGGAGGAAAAGAGGGCAAACTTGGCAAAAATTTTCCATTTTCCATTTTTTTTTATTGGTGGTGTTCTGCTTCTCTAAGTTTAGCAGCCTTGGGGGTGGTGGTTAAAACGGGCTCTCCAATTGGGAAACCGTTCTGGAGAGCGTTGGGTAACGTGGGACTTCAGCGGGCTGGACATCCAGCCGTGCTCCAGCATCTGCAGCCAACGTACCCAGCTGGATGTAATCAGTAATTTAATAAAACATGGAAGAGATTGAGCAGCTTTCCATCTTGCAGAAAAGAACTGTGTCGTTTGCTCACCGATAAGCTTCGGACGGCATGTTCAGGTTGCTGCTTCTGGAGTTTCGTGTCACACTGAAGTCACGTCACATCACTCCACAGAGGCAAACCTGACCCCAGCATCAGCAGGGGCTGTTGTTCTGCCACTGTGCAGAAACTTCTTGTGTCTGTTGGGCAGCCAGGAGAACAATATAGAGGGTTATGGAAAGGCTGCATTATTCCGGGGGCCTTTCTGGTGGTGTCCACGGTTCCTATACGATGTTAGCAAACCTGAAAAGCTGCAAGTGAATCTGATAAAACCTCACCTCTACTAATTCCTTCTCTGATGGGTTTTGTCAGCTGGCTTCCTGAGTGAGTAGCACCAACATTTTATGTGCTCGCCCTTCAGCATTTCTACAGAAGCTTAAAAATCTATTTTAACTGTCTGTTTCTGAATGAAGGATACTTGCAAGATCGTGATCCTTTGCACAGTTATTTATGAAAGGTCCTTGTAACAAACTTTTATTTCCCTGCTCTTCTTAAATCCCCAGCACTGAAGGGAAGTCTATATTCAGGTATGGAAAGGGAAGTCTTGTTAAAGTTGGCTACATGGGAGGAAATAGGATTGTGTGAAATACAGGAGTATTTTGAGAGGGATGCTGAATCCCATGCACTCATTGATAGTTCAGGGTACTGAGCAGGAAGAAGTCCAAACTCTGCATCCCATTGAAAAGAAGTAAATATCCTTCTCTTTTAACATGTATATTCAGGAAGCATACATACTGTGCTCATAGCAAAACTGAATTTTCATAGCTCTTTAGAGCTAAGACTGTTGATGTGTTTTTCTAAGTTCCGTTGGACTTGCACTGTCAGTGAGGGGGTCTCGGTTTGCTCTCACCAGTGGGGCAGAAGCGGGGGCAGAGCTGGGGGACCCTGCCTGGAAGGGGCTGGCAGCACTCCTACACCTGCTTGCAGCAGAAGCATGGGAGGGAATGAGAGGTTTAACAATGTAGTAACTTTTTGGTGGTGATGCTTTCGGGGTAGATGTGATCATCGTTCAGTGTATTAAACATGCTATGCTAAAGGGAAATGTTCTGGATGATAGATACTCCATTTTCTTTAAAGGTAACTGTAAGGTCTGTTAGGGAGTACCACTGTAAAGTGTGGACATAAACACCTCTAACTTCGGTTGTGTTGTCTTTGTTGCTTTAGAAATCATTTTTGTAAGATCAGTGGTTCACAGGTCCTCTTCTAGAACCTTATTCCATACCCCTAGGTCCCACCTTCCTCCTTCTGTGAACTTCAAGCTGTAATATTTTGGAATCTTGTCTCATCCTGCAGGTATGTGTGGCTTGGCACCTGTACAGGACTTTGTTTGTGAGGGCTTAAGCTCTGGTTCAAGGGGAGGCACTTTAATGCAGGTACTTGCTCTGCATTTTGGGTGGGGGGAGTGAATTTACAGCCAAGGACCAGGTTAAATCAATCTGTAAGCTCAGCAGTATGATTTTCATGGCCCTGTTCTCTGATATTAAGGGCGAAATTTAGCTCCCTGCTGGAGCTTGGCACAGTGAGATTCATGATGCAAGTTTGCAATTCAGTAAATATTTACAAGGCATTTAGCCATTAGTGAGGTGCTTACACTCTTCCCCCTTTTTCTGTGATCAATGATTAACAAGGTGGTATTTTATTTCTGCTGGCAGGCTGAGGTATTGCACTACCTCTGCTATTAATGTCCCAGGAAGTAATTTAGGGGAATGAGGATGTCTAAATAGAAAGGATCTGGGGAAAAAAAAAAGGTAGGCTGATACTTCTGGGTGTAAACAGAAAACTGAGAAAAAGGAGAACAAGGCAGCTGACATAAAGCTGGAGGAAGGATGGCTGTAAGCTTGTAAAGGATTCGGTCTGATGTCTATGTCAGTTTAAAAAAAATCACCTTTCAGGTGTCATACAAGCCCTTTTTAGGTTTTCTTATTCGGCAGTATAGTTTTTCAAGATAAAAATAATAAGCTTTAATTTCCTGCTACATAAAAAATAAAAGAAAAGGCTTATTGTTCATATGGGGCTGGCAGACTAATGTTAGAAAAGGATTTTGTGGGTTTATTTTTCAGTGCTATCTTCTTAACCCATTAATGTTATTTCAGCTGGAAATACCTGTGGAATATTGTGGAATACTTGGAAATAATTTTCCAGATAACTGCGACTTAATTGCTACAGGAGCGTACGGGAGCACAGCCTGTCCTATGTACGTAAATACCTGCTGCTCACCTTCAGGTGACGAGTTTGGTGGGTGAGGCGGTGCTGAGGCGTGTGGCACCATGCAGGAATTCAGGTCGGAAGGGACCTTTATTTTGAGCTCAAAGCAGGGCTGAGGATGCTCTGGGCCTTGTCCAGCCCGGTTCTGAGTATCAGCACGGAGGGACACTTCCCGGCCTCTCTGGGGCTCTCTTCTAGCGTGTGACCGCTGTAAGTCCTAATATTTAGGAGGAATTTCTCTCGCTGCAAGCTGTATCCGTTGCCTCTTGTTCTGTCACTGTGTACCTCTGAGAGGCTCGCTCCATCCTCTCTGACACCTCCTTTCTGGCACCCTTTTGTTGGGGATTTGACATGGTGGCTCTTGACAGGGCGTACGCAACTAGCATGTATGTACTAAAAGCCTTAGTAATTCCCTCATGAACTCTTTCTAATTGCCCAGTGACATATCCAGAAAAACCATTTGGATGAGGGTGAAGGCGAAGGCAGAACCTGCTGCGTGTCAGACTGATGAACACCAGGACGTTCCTGCTCCTGTGGTGTGTTGGAGCTGCCGTGAACACCCCCTCTGCCCGCCTTTAGATGGGTTGATTTCCTCACAGGAGAGGAGATGGGGATGCCTGGTCCGTGGCGGGGTTCTGCCAGATGTAACTCGGGGTGGACTCCTGGCTTTATAGCTTGAGCACGTTAGGGTAGGGGCTGTTGTGTGTTAGGATGACAGCTACAGCATAAAAATAGTAAATAGGAAGTGAGCTTCTATGGGAATAGTGCTTGCATCTGTTCAGCACAGTGAGAGCCCAAGTAGGGTTAAAGCCTGGTCTCTTAGGACAGCTAGAAACAGGTGAGCTCAAAAGATGCCATTAATAGAAATGTTACACTGGTTCCTGCTTCAAATAGAGCAACAGTATGTTCTTTTTAAAAAAGCAAGCAAAACTCCCTAAAAATGGAGAATAAACCCCTCTTGGCTTTTCTATATCCCCTTATAGCCATCCTACAAAATACGCAGAGATGCTTAGCTGTGGTTGTAGACGAGCAATTTTTCGTGTATGTATTCATGTGAAGGTCGTAGTGCTATCAGCTCGCCTCTTCAAAGATGGAAAGGGAAAGAATGAGCTCATTACGATTATTTTTTTTAACTCCTTGACAGCTGTGGTCCTAGCGATGTAGTGGTCTCACTTCTGAGTCATTTGCTGTTGTCACACAGTGTAATCCTGAAACCACCTTATGTTTATCTGGATTTAGAATTTAGATGAATTCCTTTGCTTTTAAAATTCAACCTTCTTTATGTTAAAACTTGACTGTTCGTAATATCCCACACCAACTCTGCCTGGCAGCTTGATGAAGCTGAACGTATAGCATCTCCGTGAGTAGTCACAATAGGGTCTGCATGCGGTGTGGTGTGGGTGTGAGGAAGCTCTGGGGCTAGTGTCACTGCTCTACCAAAAATGACTCCAGAAATGGCATGATGATCCATAAACTGCTCATTGTTCCCAAACAAGAGACTTAGATACTGGGTTACTTTTAAATAACTTGCCATCTCACAACGCTTTTTTCATTTTTCTGTGCATAATAACTTATTTTTTCTCCAAATGTACAGAGATTTAAAATAGATTACAGGATTATAGTGTAAGGTGATAACATGCAGACTTCATGGAGAGAGAGAAAGTTGGGTTTTGAGAGAACAGCAACAACATCTGAAGACTATGGTCCATTTAGGTTGGACTGGGTGATCTTGGAGGTCTTTTCCAACCTGAATGGTTCTGTGATTCTGTAGTTCGGGGCACTATTTCAGCCTTTTAATTCTGCCTCCTCTTATCTGTGCCAGTTTCTTTCCTCACCAGGAGCTTCTGCAGGGCACAGAAGAGACATGAATGTCAGGCTGGAGTTTGTGTCCTTCAAAACCTCCATCATTATGCCAATAAACACTTACTGATATTTGCAGTTAGCGTAACTCCTCTCTTTTCAATACTACTTTGATTTTCCTCGGCTGTAAAAATGAACTGCTGACAGTTGTGTCTGCACAAAGGTGTAGGAGGAGCAGGGTTAAAGATTGCAACACGAGAGAGCTTACCCTTATTTGCAAAAAGCTCTTCTGAGGTTACAGGAAACAATTGTTAAGACTAAGTAGTTTTTTTTTTTTTTTTTTTTTCTGGTGGTGCTAGTGCAGGGGTTTGGGGTTTTTCTTTCTTTCTTTTTTGTTTTTTAAACTGCTGTGGGTCTGATGATCTCTCTCTGGTGTTTGAGTTTAGCTTTCCCAGGATGTTAGGATGAATGCCTTCTAGGTGCTACTTTTTGCCCTAACGTCTTATTTTAGCATAGAACCTGCAGAGGTGAAATAGTTTAATGGTTCCTACAGTCTGTGGTTCACATGGCCTCAGGAAGAATGTATATCATCATTTTTTAAAAATTGTTATTTTAGCATTTCATCGGAATATCATGAACATTAATTTTCAGTGCAGAATTTCAAAGAAGAATGAGGTAGGTATTCCTATAGAAAATCTGCACTTCATTTAAAAAAAATATATAATTTCTTTATATCTCCCAATAAAACACTGACATGTCCTTTCTTCAACATCAGCTTTACATGTACAGTGCCCTTTGTTTTATTGCCATAACATCAACACGTCCGTAAGAAGCCAGCGCTCTCCTTTCTTTAAACCTTGTCTTGATAGCAGGTTGCTTATATCCCGTTAATTCTATCAAATAAAATAATTTGATGTTTTAATTACTGCTTTGGTGTCCCACATTATTTGGGCACACAGCTCTGTTACAGTCAATAGCACGTTTTCTCCTATTTTTGTTTGCTTTGGTGACAATATTAGTGTTTCATTCCAATGTTTTGCTTTGAGATTAACGTGTCATTAAGCAGCGTAATAAGATGCAGTCCTTATTCTCCTGCACCGAAATGGCAGGGGAAGGCAGGGCATGGTTTTATAGCAGTGTTTCATTGGTTAATTCAACAGAAGTTTTAAAAAAAATCTCTGGAAGTGGATTAGCCAATTAATTGGCGTGCTGTTATGAGATAGCCAAGCCAAAAGTGAGGCATTTACAGTAAAACTCATGTTCAGGAAGATGGATTATTTTTCCATCTTCGCCAAACGTTGCAAAACGCTGGCTGCTAGTACCGCCGGTCATCCTTCTAGCTGGGTTTTGCATGATCCGGGGGCAGGTCTTTGATTTACCAGCGGTGCTCGGTGCACTTCTGTAATACAGCGTGCTATTTGTCTGTGACGGGGGTCTCTTGAACTCGAGTTTGGTGGGTTAACAGTTAAGAGTGCTTTTGCTTTCAGGGGCAGGAAGCTGCTGCTCGACAGCTTATTTCTGGCGCGTTACTGAAGATCGTTCTGTGCCTTAGCTCTGCTGCTGTTTGCAGTCTGTCCTGGCGCTCCTTTCTGCAGCGCTGCTGACGGCGAGAGCCCCGCGGAAGCGAAACCAGCAGCTAATCGGTGCGCGTGCTGTCCGTGGAGTTAAGTGCTTGACTGAAATGGAAAAGAGATTTATCACAAAAAAAAAAAAAGGCTTCCAAACGCAATGTGACGGGCTGCTGCAGGCCCAGCACTCCAGGCGGAAGGGCTCGCGGCGGTTTCCCTTCTGCCCTTCCATCGGCAGCGTAGTTTTCCACAGCAACTTTCTTGACCCATCTTCTAGCAGTGCTCCACCTAAAGCTTAGCACAGAAGTGTTTGGAAATCCAAGAGGAGTTGCTCGTGAAGTTCCAGAAGGGTGCACGTGTCCCTCATGGCATGGAGACGTGGGATGTGCCGGTACTTCCGCGTCCTGCTCTGCCAGTGGCAATCGATTGGCTTCCCGTTTTCTAAAACTAATGGTATGTTTGAGGTGTGATTAATATTAATTTCTTACACTGCTGCCCATGAAAACTGTGTTCTTCACATGCACCTCCTCTTTGAAAAAACAAGACTTGCAGCTCTGTTCCTTAAAAAGGGATCATCAGGTAGGTGCTTCCTTCCTGGAAGTCCGACCTCTTGCAGTCGTCTTCACGGGTAACACTGGTTCTGTTTGGATTCAGCCCGTTCTCCCTGCTCTTTTGGACGTCGTGAGCTACCCGCAGAGATAAGTGTGCCAGGCAGGTTGTTAATTGTCACAGCTGCTTGTACCGGAGTCTGTACGAAGAAATCTCGTGATGGAAAGGTGGTTGTACATGTTGAAAACCTGATAGATGAACATGTCACCGTTGACATGAAACATTACAAATGTGCCTGTAGTCATTTCATTCATCACTACGAATGTGATTCTCTTCATCTGCTTGGCATGCATATATATGCAGAACAGCTGAACAGATTTAAGCATGCGTGTGTCAAACAATCATCTGGATTTAGCGAGGTGCTAGAAGCATTTGTTCTTACAAGAGATTGGTGTAAGTTCAGGGACCTTCTCTGTTATCTCTGTTGTATGGAGATGATGGTTATTGCTTGAAACGCGATGGGAACCTACTGGTGTTGGTCTGAGCTGCAGGCTTCAGCGGCCTTGAATGTCCATTCTGTTTTCTCTCTTGTTTTATTGGGTCTCCTTGAACTATGTGGTTGTGGGTTTTTTTTGGTGGTTGGGTTGGTTTTTTATTTTTTTATTTTTTTGGGGGTGGAGAGTGTTAATGTTTAAGCTTTCTAATGTTCTGACTGTTTGGATGTATACAAGTGCTGACTGGAGGTAGTGTCCGCTCAGGACAGCCAGAATATAATTTTTATCTGCTCTTGTGAGGATGTTTAATACTGATTCAAGTGTTGGTGGTCAGTTTGTTTGCTACCTATATAGAAAAATTTAAGGAAACCCATAGGTGTTTCACTGAGTGCTGAGCCCATGAACCTGTGGTTTTTTTTTTTTTTACCAACACTCATACTGTCTTCCAAAATTAATTAAGAGACAGTAGATAACTGCATAAACCATTATTTGGGTCTTCTCTTCCTCTTTTCCATGCAAAACCAAAAAAAAAAAAAAAACCCTTGTAGCTCAGTGTGCTTAGCCTTTGGAGTGAAAACGCTGATTTCGTGACAGCTTCCTTGCAGGAAGCTGGGCGGCTTTGCCACTTGGGCAGAAGAAAAGACTGTAGGCAGATCCTTGTTCAATCAGAATGGGAAGCGTGCCCCACTGAGAGGTGCTTCTGGAGGGATTTCAGCAGAGTTACGGGTCACTCCTGTGTGTTACTGCCTCTCTGGCACCTTGTAGACTTTGGGGGGAAAAAAAAAACAAAAACAAACTAAAATTGTCTTGGTAAGAAAATAAGATTCATCTCTTAACAATTAAGATGCACGTCTCAAAATAACTTTCTTATTGCACTTAGCCATGAAGATTTGTTAAAGAAAATATTTGTGTAAGAAGATCTGAGGTGAATTACGCATTTGTGAAAACAGATCAGTGCAATGTACATATCGTGGCAGACGTGATAAAAGCTGTGGTTGTGAAGGGAAGGGATCTGGAAAAGGCAGGAAAACACAGAGGTTGTCACAGGAGGGAGTTTCAGTTTGAGCAAATTCCTTCACCTGTGACAGATGACACCTCTAACCGAATATCATGCGCTTTGGAGATGCTGGAGTTGTCTTTTCATAGAATCACAGAATGGGTTGGGTTGGAAGGGACCTTAAAGCCCATCTAATTCCAGCCCCTGCCATGGGCAGGGACACCTCCCACCAGGTGCCCAAAGCCCCATCCAGCCTGGCCTTGGGCACTGCCAGGGATGGGGCATCCACAGCTCCTCTGGGCAGCCTGTGCCAGGGCCTCACCTCCCTCATGGGGAAGAATTTCTTCCTAGTATCTAATCTAAATCTCCCCTCTTTCAGTTTAAAGCCGTTACCCCTTGTCCTATCACTGCACCCCCTGACAACGAGTTCCTCCCCAGCCTTCCTGTAGCTCCCTTTAGGTACTGGAAGGCCGCTGTAAGGTCTCCCTGGGGCCTTTTCTTCTCCAGGCTGAACAACCCCAACTCCCTCAGCCTCATAGGCCTCTCTTCATAGGAGAGGTGCTCCAGCCCTCTGAGCATCCCTTGTGCAGGGAGAGACGGGCTTTTTAGTGTGGGCTAGGATGTGCTTTGTACAGACAGGAGCAGTGGCACAGAGCACAGGAGTAACGCCTGCCCTTGCCGTTTGAGGAGCGCCGCCCCGCCAGTACCTCACGCCGGCATGCCTGCGTTGGTGGCTTCGCGCCATCGCCCCGTGACAGGGCAGCGCGGCAGCTCCAGGGGCCTCTGCCGGGCAGGGAGCACCCAGTGCCCTTATGCTGGGCCATGCACCTTTATGGCCTGCAGGTTAATTATTTGAACTTCATTTGTGCAGGTATCGGAAATGAAAGACTGAGGCCAAATGTTACAAATGGTAAAACTTATGCTATAATGATAGCACTGGCAAGCTTCTGTAGTGACCAAGTTTTATGAAAACACGTCTCTTAGCATGTTCTGTTGTAGAAGTGAACACTACTGATGATACAATATAGTCATAGTTTGGTCGATAGTTTTTCTTGGACATCTCTTAATTACTCTTAATACTGTGCTTTCACTCGAGTGCCTGATAGCATCTTGCAATTAACAAGTGCCTTACATGTTGTATCACGGTTCCAAAGTGATTCAAGCCACAGAAGACAGCGGTGATGTGATTTTTGCAACTAGACACCAGGGGAAGGAGTAGGGCAGGACATGTTGTCCATCCAGCACATTCTCCAAGCATTCAGAACAGTCTTTTGCTGTAGGAAGGGCAGCAGGGAGAGATGCTTAAAGATGAGATTCTGAACCATAGGTAAGAGCACAGAAGTGGAAGGTGGCTCTGGAAGGGTGGGTGTGAAATGATGGCATTCATCAGCCAAGGGAAGGGAAGGGGGGAGAGGGAGAGAGGAAAAACATTAAGATCAGCGAGCTACGAGGCGGCACACCTCAGTAAACTCTGAGAATTGGGGGGGATGCAAACCTGAAAGGAAGAGCTTAGATGAGGTAGCAGTTTGACAGACCTTTTTCTTATGGAGATGAGCGCAAACTGTCCCAGTTCAAGTGAAAGCGAGAAACTACAGTAACTAACTTGCTAAGTTTCCCCAGCACACGAAGGAAGGAAGGGAGCCTGCAGAGAGCCTGAGCTAGTTTTCAGTTGGGATGATTTGAGCAGGGATAACGATAAAAGAATATTTTGGCTTCTCTGACTTTTATTTACTTATTTATTACTACTTTTTACCTCATCTGTGCTTTGTGCTTGCCAGGACGTGCACCTAGCAGTGGATACAGGGCTGTGAGGAAGACAAAGAATCTTCAAGTATTGTGGTAGTGAAAGGAAGACAAAAGATCTGGTCAGCTGTCAACAGGAAGAGGAAGCTAGCAACTTCTGATGCTAAAATACTTGATTGAGATGGAGGAGGGGAAGCTTGTATCAGTCTTTGGCTAAGACTTTAATTGAGAGCAGATGGCAAATTAAATCACTGGATGCTTAGTGGCTGGTGTGAAACTACATAACTTTAGAACCTTGAGTTATCTTCGATACCTTGAGAAGAGTAAATAAGGTTCTTTAAAAAAAAAAAAAAAAAAAACAGAATAAATGTAATACTTAGGCTACCTGATTCATGATTTCTAATTTCAGTTTTCAAGAAGAAACATAGAAGTATAAGAAATCTTGCAAGAAAACAAGGAAACAGATAACATCCAACAGATTTTCCTTTCAAAAATAAATCATGCTAAAGCAACTGTATTTATTTCTGTGGCCTGGTAACAAGGAATGGGAAAACTAATAGATCATGATAAATTGAAGTGAAGCTTTTAGGATTCAAAACTAGAAAAATGTGGCATGCATATAAACTGCTATGAAATGGGTGCAGAAGTCTTTGCATAATGTGTTAGTAGCTCAGGGCTTTTGAAGGGGTATGGGAAGTGGGACCAGGCAGAGGTCTGTTCCAGGTCTGGCATTTGTCAGTCATTAATGGAGAATATACTGAATCTGCAGGTAGCGAAATGAAAGCCATACTGCATGACTGAACTGAAAATAGGGACTGGATGAGTTAAATCTATATCCTGTGTTTTTCATACTGCTTAATCAGACTGCTTCAAGATTCTGTGGAATAATCCGCTGCAAAAACTGAGAAGAAAGAGCAACTAGCTGTCTTGCTAGTCCGTAGAAAATCCTGAGACTTTTGTAATAGATCGGTCGCACAGCAGTAAAAAAGATATATGCCTGTTTACGCATTCCAGCATGACAGCTGATTTGTAAGAACGCTGAAGTCGTCCTGCTGTACTCTGTTTTGGAAAGACTTCTCCTGAACTGCTGTGTAAAGCTTTGAGCACTGGATTTGGATTTGAGAGCGTTCCAAGGAGCAGGGAGAAAGAAATCGCGCTAGAAATTCTGACCTGTAGTGAAGATTGAACAAATTGAGGGCTCCAGATTTTCTTTTTAATCCTGAAATAAATGCTGCTGTAAAAAATAATCTGTTCTCTCTGCTGCTGTTGGATAGGACAAGAAGTGATAAGCTTTAATCTGCATCTCCTTTGTTGGAGCTTGATATTAGAAACCTTTTTGAAGAATAGAGGTAATGGAGTCCATTTCCCATGGCTGTGGAGATCGTGGAATCCCAGTCATAAAGGGCTTTAAAAAATGCTGGATTAGAGAAATTCTGTCAGAAGTAGTTACATGGACTTTTTTTTTTATCGGTAGAGGAGAATGGGTTAGATCTCGACGTACTTTCTGCTTGTTTTCTCCATGACTGACGTGACTACAACATTTCAATAGTTGGGTTGCCAACAGAAATCAAAATAGTGCCAAAGTTGGCATATGTTTTTTTAATAAAGAAAAGGTATGTTGGTGTGGTTGCTTCTGCAGATGGTTAATCTGTTTGTAGTCACTTCCTTTCTTCCCTCTTTTTCATGCTATTGCATTATGAGATGTTGCATATAAATGCTCAGGGGATCTCTGTAGTTGAATATGAAGAAAGGTGTGAGCATTTAAAAACATTAAGTTCATTCCTACCACTGGACACACCTTGAATCCACAGCATCAGGTAACCTAGAAGAGAGAAATGAGTTCAGCTGTCACTTATCAGTAGCCCTTCTTCCCTGCCTTTGGAGCAGCTACCTCTTCACTTAGCCATATCGAGTGCTTTCTGCGGAATACCCCGAGGGACTGGTGTTTGGGCCTGGCTGAATTTAGGGGAAGGTGCTCAAACGCCGCCTTTTATGGTGCCCTTCGCACGTCCTGCGGTGCTTTTGGTGAGGTGGCTGCAGTTATTCAGCTGACCACAGGCGTTTGGAGATGCATCGGCTTGTTTTGATGAGGCTCTTGATACAGCAGTTGATGCTAAAGTCAACGGTAATTTGTTGCTGTGCTGTCTTAAATGCTATAAAATTATTTAGAATAGCCCAGAGAAAACTGCAGTGACTCTGGCTGCTGGCCTGGGCCTCTGGAGGAGTGGCGAACCTGGGAACTGGGGGACCTTACCTGGCTTAAAAGTGCCCTGTATGCAATTTAGCCAATTGTTTATGTCTTTGTTTAGTATGTGTATTTACCTAACATCAGTCAAATCAATGCCAAAATAATTGAAAGGATAATGGTTGTGTTTTTTTTTTTCTTAACTGAATTTAAGCTGTGAGGTTCAGGGAGCTGGAATTGAGGAAGCTGCTGAGAAGGTGGGGGGACCCAAACAACACTACAAAAAGCTGCATAGCAGGACACAGAAATATGATTTATTTTATTTTGCTCTCCTGAGGAACAGACTGGGGTAGTCCTGGCAATGTTGTGATGGCCAAGAGAGAGGAAAAGGTGGTTCATACCCAGGCTGGGAAGGAAGCAAGCTGTCCTGAGGATGGAGGGAGCTGGAGGTGTGGTCCAGAGGCAGGCGTGGAGCAGGAGAGGACGTAGGTGCCTTCTCATTGCAGAGAAACTCAACTGCCTCCAGACCACAGGAAAAGAAATTAGAGTTGTAGGCTCCTTCTTCCTCCTTTTACCACCTCAACTTGTTGCAGTGGGTTCCCAGGCTCCTATGGCCACGGTCTTCTGCTTGCAACCCCATCTTCCTCATCTTTCTACCCATCTCCCACAAGTGTGCGATTGCTGCCGCTTCCCCAAGCCGTCACAGAAGCCAGTGAAAGCGCTTGGGTGCAGCCGCACCTGGCTCGCAGAGCGACCAAAGCGTGGTCGTGTCGAAGCACGCGAATGAAGATACTGGGACACGCTGGGTTATCCGCCTGTAGGGATGGTGCAAGGTTTGTTTGTACCCTTAGGTTTGGATTATCTGCACTCTGTCTTGATAAACAACATAGCGCGTTTGTTCAACTGGAGCAACTCTTTAATCTTCCTTTCCTTCGCTTTCCTCCCAGAAATAGGAAGAAATAAGCTCTCCGTGCAGTTTGCAGGAAAGATTTCGGAGCTTGTTGCTTTGAGAATCCGCTTGCGGCGGTAGCTGGAACAGAACAGAACTGAATGTGCAGGATTAAGCTTGAGGCCCCGGCTTCCTGTATAAGGGGAGGAGAGCGGTCTCGAGCACGAAATGCTGGCCAAAAGGAAAAAGGGGAATGGATGAAGAGCGGCTGGGCGGCTTTCTGCGCTGGGTGCCAGCTGCTGCCGGGCGGGCTTCCAGCCGCGGGACGGGGTCGGCGTTTGGGGCTGTCGCTGCCGATGCAGAGCTGCCCTTGGGCTGCGCCGATGCAGGAGTTGGACGAGGGCGGCCGGGGAGACCGGCGCTTTGTCGGGCTTTAACAGTTCAGGAAGCGAGGGGTTTTCATTTCTGTGTGTAGGTGAAGAGCTCCTCATATGAATTTTATTAAAGACTAAAGCAAATGTTGAGAAGTAGGAAAACAGAAGTTGGAAAAATAACACAAGCAATGCACAGCCGCGGGTCTGCAGGAGGAGGTTCCCAGCCCCTCTCTCGGATGCTGCAGAGCCAAGCGACTCGGGAGCGCCATTCCCAAAACCTTGCTGGGACCCCGGCTCCCTTTTCGATAAGAAGCGTAGTTTTGAGAGGGTTTACAGCTGCCTTCCCCAGTCTCTGGTCTGGGAGCTGGCGATCAAGCGATGTTGCAAGGTAGATAGTTACACACGGGGCACTAGGGAGTCTCTGTTTTATGTGTCTTGCATTGTAAATTTGTCTTGTTTTGGGGAATGTGAAGAGCCACCTGAAAATCCAACCCCTAATGAAATCTCTGAATGCCATAACTTAGCTTGTAATAATTTAAAAAGTATTTGTAGTGAATTAGGTGAATGATGAAACTTTTCCCTTTTCCCCCTCCGTGGCTGTGCTGAAGGGCAGAGTATCCCAGCTCTTGAGGAGCGCGGTGCCCTAAAGAAGAGAAAGGAGAAGGTCCCTTAAGCGGGTCATGGGGCAGAAAGCTGACTTAGCCCTGTCGTTGCATGATAGACAAGCCCGTAACGTACTTCTTCCAGTCACCTTCACAAAAACACCCTCTTCTGCCTTTGATATCCCTCC
This sequence comes from Anseranas semipalmata, assembly GCA_013399115.1. Lineage (NCBI taxonomy): Eukaryota > Metazoa > Chordata > Aves > Anseriformes > Anseranatidae > Anseranas > Anseranas semipalmata. Next base: position 427,684 of record VXAA01005745.1, on the reverse strand, counting down.
CCCGTTCTGCTAATCCTTCCAACAGGAGCAACACATAGGAATGAAGACGAGGAAGTTTGTTTGTTAGGTTCAGCCTTTATTCTGTAGTGCGTAAGCTCCTTTCTCAGAGGACACCTTGTCCAGTTCCTCCAGTGTCATGAACTTGCTGCTGGCTTCCTGGAAAAGATCCTGGAAGGCTCCCGGGAATTGAACTCGATGATGCCGGCTTCTAACGCAGCGCTGCCAGACGCAAGCCCTTACAAACACTCGTAGGGTAGCCGTGTAATTGGCCTCTTGCTTTCTGATTTGTGAACCGTCCGGGTTCATGTCCTGCAGTTTGTTTACTTCTGCACGAGCGTCGGGAGGAGCGGGAAGCCCTCGGCCGCGGCACAGCCAGCGCTGCAAGGAGGGAGGTTCACGCAGGCAGCGCTCTTCGTCGGGACGTCCCCATCCAGACGCTCATCCAGGCTTCACCAGACGCTTGCCTGGCTCCATCTGCTCTGCAAAATGATTTTTGTTGGTGTAAATGGTTCCGGTTGCCGTATTTGGTTTAATTCGCATGTTGTGTTAGCGATGTGGACTGGAGATGCCTGCCTCAAAATCGGTTTTCTCCTCTCTTCCGTGTAAACAAACCAGTTTTCTGTGAATGGCTGAGAAAATCTGTTCTGCTTCAGATTATAGCGCTGAGTTACGGACCAAAAGGTGTTAAACTCCTTGTGGATACGGTAAGTGGTTATCTCTGTTGATGGCAGTCGTAAACCTATATGTTATTGCGTTAGAATCGATATGATAAATGGGGAATTATTTCGTTACAGCTTGGTTTTTAAAAACAGTAGTTTACGATCTGCCCCTATTTAAATGTCTACATTAATCCTTTCAAAGTAATAGGGCAAATAGAGTACTGTTTCTGGAGGCTCAAAAAGAAGATTTGTTCTCCAGTATTACATTTTTTAATGTATTATTCATGAAGCTGAAAGCTTTTTTCTCCCCTCAGTAGAAATGAACTAGAAGAATACATTATCTGCGTGGAAAAAAAAATGTAAAGGGTCTTTTATAACTCCAGCTCTTGCTAGCACTTGAGTGGTGCCTGCAAGTACTATTGTAATTTCCTTAGGGAAAAGGAACCGTTATTTTGCTGCAAATAAGCTTGATATGATCATTGAATAATTCGTACTATGCTATTGGAGTTTAATTCCTCAAAGTCAGGGTAATTCTGGTTGGAATATGCTTTTTAGAATGACTTACTGACTGTTGAAGTTACTTTAAACTCTGTGTCTAACAAGGATTACCTCTGGTTTGGGTACAGGGCTGGGGTGCGTGCTTTTGTTACTTGCACCGTTTTCAAGCTGGCTTTTCCAGATGTGTGCATGCTGGTGGTGCACACTGATGTGTATACTGTTGGTGTATTTACGCAGAATGTGTGAGCTCTTCTATCTGTGCCCGAAAACTGGACTTTGGAAAAGCATCTCAAGCTATTTAGCATTATGTAGTACAATGTATTCTTCCAATTTGGAAGATTTAAAATCTGGTGCAAATTTGTTTGTATTTTCTGCTGTACTATCCTGTAAGCAAGAAGGATAAGCCAAGTGACATCTTTAGTGATACTTCTCGTTTAATGCGCTTTCTCATTCGTAGATGATGCTCGGTTTAGTTGCCTGAAGTTACTCGAGGAAAAAACACCAAGCTGCATGTTCAGACAAGAGGCTGTCAAGATATGTTTTTCCATTGCCTTACTTACGCAACAATTAGTTTATTAATAAGGAAAATATCTGTAATTAGTAGTATACAAACACCAAACACCACAATTATATTTTGTGGAAGCTGTAACTTAAATTGTTCCTTAAATATTAAGGACCTCAGCTGGCAGTACTTCCTACATATGCTTAATGTCATTTCCAGAATACCTGGGACAAAACAGTGTGTGATAGCACTACAGGACTTCATGCTACCTGTGATAAGGGACTAAAGTTAGGATGTTACTACTCTAGACCGTACTATCAAATGATACGAGCACCTCATTTTTTTAATATATATTCAGCCCCAGTTCCTAGTGGCAAGCTGTGCGTGTGCCTCACCTGTGATTAAAAATGGAGCAGGTCTGTTATATCTGCTTTTTGGTTTGGTTTTGTTTCGTTTGTTTGTTTTTTTTCCCTCTTTACCTTGGATTTAAAAAGGTGTTTATAGACAAGGAGCCATGGCACAAAATCTGTGAAGCCGCTTGTCCTAAAAGATGGGAATTTTGAGTGGAGTGGAAAAGTGAATCCGGTTCTCTTTAGACTTTATCTGGTTGTCTTAGCCGGTGGGGTTGACCTTTTTCTCTTTGCCTTGCAGTACATGTATCCTATTAAGTAGTACAATACAGCATTGTGTTTTGTCACTTGATCCAAATTTTAAGGAAACCTCAGCTCGATGTCCCCAGTTGTCACTTGAAGCAGTTCGTACCTTCCAGCATTACTTGGATATTTTATTGTCTTTCCTTTTAATGCGAGCATCCAAAACTGATGGTTGCAATGGGAACTTTGTATCTCTAGGGTTTTTTTTTCCACATACTGACTTCCAGGCACGTTCCTAAATGTTTGCTGTGATTGTCCAATGACATACAATACGAACGGGTGCTGGTACCATAAGCAGGAGAGCAGGAGGAACGTCGCAGATTTGTAGAACTTGCATTTTTTGACGTTAATCACGTAGATACAACTGTCTTTGGGATTGAACGTAAGTTTTAGGGTAGTGGTGAGGAACTTAAAACCCGTGGCCAGAAAGGAGGCACAAACATTACCCAAGTGTTGTAATTACCTCACGTTGTTATTGGATGCTGGTGAAGCATGTCTTAACCTGCGGCTTCTCAAAGCTATTTGGAAATGGTGCTCATCCTTCATTAAAGGAAGGGATGAAGCAGCCTCTTCCACGCTTGGGCTCACCTATAAATGTGCACTAGCTGATTAAATAGGATTCTTTGAATAATTTAATTTTCTTAACCAAGAGGGAAAAAAAAAAGAAAAAACAAGCTTCATGGATAATGTGCTTGCTTCAGTGCTGCATAACTCAGTGTCCAAGGCATCCTCTTGTATGGAAAAAATGCTCCACTTTCACCTCTTGGCAAAAGGAGGGAGGGAGAGCGAAGGAAAATGCTGTGAAAGTACATCCCGAGGCTCTTCCCTGTTTGTGTAAGCTTTTTCCCTTGTGAATTGTGTTGTGGTCTTTGAGCTGGTGGGTTTTCATAATATTTTGGGCAAATAAAACTATCCTGAAATGTCCTGTCCTCAGACCTTATGTGCCACCGCGTGTTTCTTGCAACATACCATGGGGCACTCGGGAATCCTAAAAGCCGGGGTACACACAGCAGCCCCTGGTGGGCATGGGAGGCGTTGGGTCCGTGCCGAGGAGCTGCCCAATTCCCTGCTCCTGCTGTTTGGTTTTCATGGGAGCAACGTTTTCCATTCGTACTGGGGCTATGCGGATTAGCGGTTTGGGGTGGTTAGGAAATGGGTGGGATAGTGTAGGGGAGCAGAAGGATCACACGAAGGGGTTATTTTGCAGCATTTTTAGCCTAGGCATGCTTGATGGATTGTTTCTGGTCTTGGCCAACTCCACTGACTTACAGGAAAGCCTGAAGAAGGGATGTGGGGGGGGTGATCTTTGCCCTAACTGTAGTTGTTTGCAATGTAAACAGCTGAGCTATTCCTCAGAGGCTCTCGGGAGGGGGGAGGAAACAAAAACAGGCAATTTTAGGGTGAGCTCTAATGTAGACAAATCATATTAATTATGCCCTCCAAGTGCTTATCAGCTTGGCTTTGCGAATGCTACCTGTGGTTAGCTGGACTGATGCCTGAAGGCAGGAGGCTAAGGAGAACATCCATAGACATTTCTTTGAAGGCAACCATTTTTTTTAATTCTATCCTTATAACCCCAATGGGGAGACCCATTACCACCTGGAAACTTCTCACCAGTAGCTGTCTGGGTTTTGGCAGGAGATTTTTGGCAGCGTGTGCCTTGAACACAGTGGATCTTGCTTTGGTGGTTCTGCGGGGCCGCGGGATGATCCGTGCCTGCCCGCGTGCACACAGCGCTGGCCTGGGGTCCTCCTGTAAGAAAGGCAGTGACGAAGCAAGCTGATACGCAGCTATTTGTCCCCTTTTTTTGGTGGTGTGGGAGTGAGAGAGATGCCAAATAGTCACCTTGTTCTGCAGCCGGCATGCGATCCGCGTTAGATGCGTGTAGCTCCAGGAGGTTCATTCAAGTGCAGAAGTTGACTTAGATTTTAATAATCGAGCGAATGCGCCGGGGCAGGGCAGAGGAACGTGGTACTTAGTCGTGGAAACCCGTTCAGGCCGAGGGCCTTCGGAGCGCGGAGGATGAGCAGCGCCGGCGGCTGTGGCCGGTGTGGCCGCCTCACGCGGCGCTCCTCCAGGAAGCTTTACCTCACGTAGCCGGGCGCGCTGCGGGCGGCCGCGCGGTTTCGGCTTGGAAATGGCTGCTGCCGTCCCCCTCTTCCACCTCGGCCCCGAGTTGTGGGATTTTTCCATCTAAGCCAAGCGCGGTGCAAGTCCTGGATGGGTCGTGGGCTGCGGGCTGGGGGCATCGGCGCTTCTGTCCCCTCGCCTGAAGGAGCCCCCTGCAGTTAGGCGTGCTGAGAAGCCGAGGGACCCCACCTCACCAAGAGGTGAAGATAGATAAATCGCCCTCACCACTGCTTCGGTGATGAAGAAAAGCAGCTTTTCTGCCAGACCGGGCAGAGCCCAGCTGATCTGGACGTGCTCTGCATAAGCAGGTTGGGCAGGGCCGTACGCTAGGAGAGACTGGGGCCAGAGCGAGCTGGGAAATTGCTCTAATTTCTGTTGCATCATCTGTTGCCTGTGTTATTTTACAGCTAGCAGAAAGGCACGTCCTGAAGAAGCAAGCTAGGAAATGGTTTTAATTTTGTTAATGGGTGCAGGTGCTATTTTTACCTTCCTTTATTCTGGTTTTGACAGGATCAATATATGGCCTTTGTCTCAGGGTACCAGGGGTGGGTTTCATAGAATGTATCCAGATAATTATTTACAAATTTAATCATTTTTGTTCAATTAAGCAACAAGGTTACTGTACTATTTTTTTTTCTGGTAGAATTAAGGAAAGAGTTTATTTTTAACTGGACCTGTGGTCCTGAAGACACCAGGTATTTAACACCTTTAGTTATGCCGCGGTCAGTTCTTCATGTTTGCTCATGACTTACGTACCTCAGATAGCAAGGGTTACCTTTCTGCTTGACAGGATTGGCAGAAGTTAAAGCATTGGTATTAAACTGTGTGCTTTCTCTTTCGTACAAAGTTTAGGCTATTTCAAATAGGTCAAACGTACGTGATGTTCTGGTGTTCGGAGAACAACTAAACATGTCTGCAGCTGTTCCAGCCTGCAGCTGAGCCCTCAGCGTGAGAGAGGCATCGAAGGACTTGGTTAAGGCACCAAAATGCCTTTAAAAAATTCCCTCCTGTTGGAAATGAGATATGTCAGAAGAAAAAAAAAATCATTTATTTTCATTGCTGATTATCTGAATTTCTAAACAAGCAATGAAACATGGCTTTGTTCTAGAAAGGAATTCCTGGAAGTTGGGCAAGTTTTGCTGTTTTTTTGTCAAAACTGTAGTAACTTTATCCTACGAAGCTTGCAGTTTCCTGTGTCTTTAATTTGTCTTAATCTAGTTTAGCTTTCTTAATATCACATTTCCAGGTGGGAATGTGCTGTTTTTAATGGTCCAGGAATGCTGATTGGGTAAAATAATCTTCAATCCAGAGTGTATGGACAGAAGAGCTAGGAATTAGTATTTTCCAACTTATTTCTCAGGATCAGTTGAAAATAGTCTTAATATTAAGCTGTACCTGCAGTCCATCCTGTTACAGAGATTGCTGGCATTGGTTGAATTACCTTGTAGGCTATAGATAGTTATCATTTCAGGCTTTTTAATTCTCAGTGTGAAACATTACTTTTTTTTTTTTTTTTCTTGGGGGGAGTATAAATTGCAGACTTGCTGAATGAAGTGAGTAAGCTCAATGTTTTCTTAAAGGTGGTTTTGATATTTTGTTCTGCTTAGTGTTTGGGTACAGCGTAGACACGTAGCCAGTAAGGAAATAAAAATCTCTGTCAGACTCCTAATCATTCATTAAAAATGTCAGATGTATATTGGTTTTGGCTGTTCCTCCCTCTGCAGTCTGCAGTCATCTTTTTTTTTTTTTAAGTTGATCTGGATTCAGATAGACATTTAGATGTTTTAAACTTAATGCGAGTACATTACGCTTGTCTTTCAGAAATGACAGCGTGTATCCTACTGGCCTTTTTAAATGCACCCCAGGGAAATGGAGTTTGAAAGCCAAGGAGAGAGGTCTCATGCTTCTGCAGTGCAATGCTAGCTGTTTTAGCTAATTATTAATGAGAATTTACCACACTCTTTCATGTTTTTTTGACTTGACTATTTATTCAAAGCGTGACAACAGATGCTGTGTGTTTCCCTTGAATTGAAAACCTGCAGTGGTTGGTGTTATAGTTTCTTTAATAATTTACCTAAAGGCGGGCCTACAAGAAAGCAGGAGAGGTGCTCTTTGTTAGGGAGTGCAGTGATAGGACAGGGGGAAATGGCTTTAAACTTAAAGAAGGTAGATTTAGATTAGATATAAGGAAGAAATCCTTCCCCATGAGGGCGGTGAGGCCCTGGCACAGGCTGCCCAGAGGAGCTGTGGATGCCCCATCCCTGGCAGTGCCCAAGGCCAGGCTGGATGGGGTTTTGGGCACCTGGTGGGAGGTGTCCCTGCCCATGGCAGGGGTTGGAGCTGGGTGGGCTTTGAGGTCCCTTCCAACCCATTCTGTGATTCTTTAGATTTAATGTAGTTACTGGATATTTGTAGCTCTTCTGAAAAACTAAATTCTTTCTAGCATAAGTGGAGAGGGCGGATGCAACAGCTTGAAGAAAAAAGGCAAAAAAAAAAAAAGACTTAAACAGTATTTTTCTCTCTATAGGATGCACTTGTGTTACATCTCCATAGGTGAAGGGTAATCCCAGGTTAGGTGACATCTACTCTGTGGAAGCTAAAGCTGGAAGAGAAATGGCTTTGGTAGTTCCTCTTAAGTTTTCGGGTTCTGTCTGAACAGATGCACAAAAGTCTTACGGACTATTCTGGAATAAATCCCTGCCATTAAACATGCAGCAGTCAAGTTTTATAATCAAAATGTTTTGATTTTGCTCCCATAAGCACTGGATTCGAATAACTTGCTGAAGTGACGTTAGCTGTATGCTGGCTGTAACTTGATTTCAGGAGTCATCTTAGTTGTTGGAAGCAACTCTTGCTTCTAGGTTGGATTAATAACAGAAGCACTGATGAGACGGTGATTTAGAGAAAGTTCCCTCCTGAGTGGAGATCCTTCCTCTTTCTGCCTTAGGGTGTGGGTTCCATAATATAGAGAATTTTGGGGGGGGGAGGGGGAAGCAGGGAAAAATATTATTTGGTCCAAATAATGACATCTCCATTGAAATCGATGTCTCAGAAATTATACAACTTCCTCCCTCGAGGAAGATGGTGAATCTTTCATACAGTCCCGCATGTTTCTTACTCGGTTGCAGTCTTTTTCAGCAAGTGTGTGATTTCTGTGGCCTTGGTTGTGTAAAACGCGTTACCAGGGACACCATCGGGTGCTTTCTGGCGGAGCGGATGCTTTATGGGATCTGCACACAGTGTCCACAAAACAGCAGTGAGCTGGGAGAAACAAGTGGTAATTTGAAACAGGCATCCAAGACGATACAAAAAAAAAAAAAAAAAGTGTTCTAGTTTGTTTTTTACTATTAGAGGTGGATCTTTTGGGGAGCAGGCTTTGGAGGAGCGGTTCCTCTGGCAGGGAGGAGAACTGCAGCCTGTGCCAAAGCATCCCCAGGGAGCGACTGAAAAATTCATAAAGTGAGGTGGAGAAACAAAACTTCTTGCAAGGGAGCACCCCGTAGCAGTGTGTTTGCTAGATTAATCCCTTAGCGAGGAGCTGTTCCTGGGGAAGAAATGAGAAAGCTAGCAAAAATAGACTAATACTTTAGGTTTGATGTCTCTCTGAAGTATTTGCTGCAAGAAGTGCATTGGGAAAGTAGCTGTCTCTATGGGAACATCTCCCTGCTATATTTAGCAAAAGTAAATTAAGTTTGTTCCGTCAGATGAGCACGGTTTTGGTAAGGGTTTGGTTGGAGGTGTTAGGATTATTTTTGAAGGGAAAAAAACTCAAAGAATTTCTCCTCCGTTTGGGTTCGGTGAATCGCTTGCCTGATATTTTTCAAGGCAAAAAGAGTGCCGAACCCGTAACCTGCGTTTGGGTCGGCCTGTTCGCAGTGCGTGGCAGAAGGAAGCTCGGTTTGATTTCCAGAGCCAAACCTCAGGCTGTGAATTCGGCCATAGGAGAAGGGGAGAAAAAAAAAAAAATCTGTTTATTAAGCTGAACGAAGTGGATGCAGGTCAGAGGTACAGCGCCCAGCAATAGTCATTCTGCAGCCAGTTTTAGGATTGGGTGACACTTTGACTTGAAAAATTAATTGGTTGGATAAAATATGTATGGCAGGTGGCTAGCTGGGGGGGTGAGCGCTGCGCGAGGTGGCACTGGATCGGTGAATTGCATTTTCATCGCATCCTTGCCCGGCGGTGACGTTTGGCGCAGCTGTGTCGATCCGCTCGGCGACTTGTTCCTCGCTGCCCTTCCCACCGTGTCGCGCGTAAACACGGTCCGAAGCCGAGCGGATCGGATGCTGTACATATTTCTGCTCTGTAAACACATGCTTGTTTACATTTGTTTCATTGCCGTTTTGACTCTAATCCTGCCCCCATGCCAGAGGGGATCAGCCGTGACCAGCAAACCCTGAGACGCTGCCGTTTTGACCCCATGTACTGCTCATCTTTCCATTTGTTTGTTTCTCTTTTGCCTTCCTGCTCAAGTATTTAACAAATTATTGTGACTATATTCCAGGATTTAAGAGGCCGACCTGGGAGCGATTCAGAGGAGTCGAGATGCACGAACAGATGTTCTGGTTACTAATTCTGTTTGCTCCTTTAGGGTTGAAGGCAAACTTCAGTGTTGAGTACTTGTTCTGTAGCGCTGCACACGTTATACTCGGAATGCAAATAAAACAGCCTCGCCCCCCTGGTTTTTTTTTTTTCTTCTTTTTTTGCAAAAATGAGTCTTTTTGCTCACCCTGCAGCCCCCAGCCCCTCGCCCACCCCGCTTCTCAAAGCCGTGGCCTTGCGCCAGCACCGCGCGCCCACCCAATTCTGCCCATCCGCAGCACGGGCCGCTCGGATTCGCAGGCTGCATCTGCCGGTGAACTTTGTGCAGTCTGCCTTTTTTTTTTATTATTTTATTTTATTAATTTTTTTAAATTTTTTTCCTCCCCTTTTACTAGAAGAAAGGTCTGTTTGTTGGCCGCTGGCTCGGGGCGGGACAGGAATGCGATGCATGCCCAGACTGCGCAGTATTTCCTGTTGCTGCAGCCCTCCGCGCCGGGCACGGCTCCAGCACCAGGGCTCAGCCCTTCGGTCGCACAGCGAAGCAACGAGGCGGCTCCCGAAACGCCTCGGTTTTTATGGAGAACGTCTTCTTAACAGCGAAGCTTTGTGGCGTGACGGTGCCTGAAATGCATCGGGTCGTCGGGGTGTTGCTTCTCCGCTATTTATAGGTTGCTGTGGCGGAGAAAATCCTAACATAAGACGTCCTGAAGGTGCGGAGAGGAGGCTCCGCCGTGTCACTGCAAATAGGGGTGTTTATCTTGTAGCATAGTACAGCTCCAGGCTGCTTCCTGTGCAGTTCAGATGGCTTCGTTTTCCACCCATTAAAAATGGCAGTAATCTTTTGTCAGTGGAGATAGTTCTGCTTTATTTGAGCTCTCTGTTTTACTTTGAGCTCTCTCTTTTGCTTTGCCCTTAAACTGTTCTGAGGAATCACTTCTGCATTGCACGAGTTTTACTGCAAAAGAGAAATACTATGTGTTAGCAAAAGGAAAAACGTTCGAGTTCGGTCACTTCTGCCGAGGGACACTACACTTTGCCTTGTACGTCGTGTGGAAAGGACACGAGGGGGTTTTCTTCCTTTCAATATTGTTTTGAAGTGGTTTTGGTCCTTTGTCCGTGCAGCAGCTCTGCTTACCACTTCAGACTCCCAGCTGATGAAGAGTGCCTGGGGGGTCTGGCTATGTGCTGATTTTTATGTATTTATTTATGTATTTATTTTAAGCAGATACATGTTTTAGAGAATTTGTATCCGTGGCTCCTCTGGAACATACAAAGTCTGAAAGGAAAAGGTTTGACTGTGTGTGTGTGTACCCATCGATGTGTATACACCAAAATGCTCTGTGTCCCTGCAGTGGCCTTTTCAGTGTCTCAGCACTACTCAGTCCGATGTGAAAAGGGAGCGAGCGTGCAGGGTCAGCCTTCAAGTTGGTCTCTCATCCTTGATGCCATCGGGGTGGCACATGCCAGCGGGGCGGATGGGTGCCGGTACGGGACGGTGGCATTTCACTGGGAGGGTAGCTGAGCAGGTGATTTAGGTTGATAAAACAGTTATTAACTTTCTGGCTTCATTGTTAAGCGTGGATGCCCCCAAAGCAGTGGGTCTGTTCCGAAAGCCTTCGAGCCCAATGACTGAGAGGAGCTGGGCTTCGACGGATGGATATTTATTTTAATTTAGCATTTCCTGGTAGCAACACCTTTAATTTTTTTAAATGCTTGCAACACTTTGAGACGGCATCGGTGTTTAATTCACGGCTTAGATGAGAAGCTAACATACACGGTATGAAGGATGTAACACCGTGAATATGTACGTCCACCCAAACTGCAGTGTGCAGGCTGTAGCGTACCATTTGGCTTTGGCATTCGCCTCGGAAGCTGTCAGGTTTACGGGCTGTTCTGAGGCTTCTCGTGGTTTTTCTTCCCTCGTCATCAGTTCAGGGGCTTCTGTGCCCAGCTGCTGTATTGAACCTGAAGGAGCTGCAGCTGATGGCACATGGCAGCGCTGTGCAGAGAAGGCAGCGCCGAGTTCTCGGTCGTGGATTTAAAGAGTGACTTCTGAATGTCACTGTTCTCGGTCCTTAGGAAGTGAGCGTCCAGCAGCAGCAGATATTTAGTCCACCCACATTGGAGGAATGTAGCTAATAATTATTGTAAGGCAAAAGTTGTTTTTTTCCTTTAAGCTGCTGCAACAAAAATGTTTCCAAAGCATTGTTTGGTTAGCTGGAGGTCTGTTTTCTTGACGCAGCTTTTCTTGAATTAACATTCATCCTGATGTTTTTTCTCCTCTTATCCTAGGTAGTACATGAAAGTGTATTTTTTACAGGACTTTTGCAGGGATGGAAAGCAAACTCTAATGTTCTGCTGTCCTTTAGATAACTCCTCTTTGAATGGGATAAGCTGTTCTTGTGTTACCATTTGACCTCAGCCTACAGGTGCAACTTCTGAGCTTGCTTTCCAAAACATCATGGAATGGGTTAATAAAGCAGTATTGTTCGTTTGTTCTTAAAATTCCTCCCCCCCTAAAGCTGGGGATTTGTGGGGGACAAGGGGTGAAGTAAATGTTTTGAGAAGATTTTTCTTCCACAAAACTAGTCTGGGATCCCTCCCTTAAAAGAAATGCATTTTCAATGGAAAAAAACAAAACCTGAAGCTTATTTAATTATGTATGGGGGGGAGAGAGACTGCCAACTTCAGTTGAAATGGAAATAATTCTGGAGTATATCGTGCTGGATCTAAACAGAGCAATTTACTTGGGTTTTACCTGTTTGAAGGTTAAACCGGTTGTGGGTGGTTAATTCAGGTATGTGCAGTGCTGTTATTGCTATATTTTCTGCAAAGCTCACATTGAAAATTAAGCCTTTCAATGATAAACTGTAAATGGCATTTAAAACCAGAGTAGTCTGGGCATCATACGCAGATTTTGTGTCAAGTATTGTAAAATAGCTTGTATCCTTGTTCCAAAAATGGGAACTGTAAAGGCAGACAAAGCTACCAGTTTTCTGCTACTAACTGCTTCTAGCTTGAGTCCCGTAGGATATTAGAAAAATAAAAATTTTATAAGAAATCTTGTCAAGAAGATTGAGAAATTATGCATCTGTAATCATGTATAAATCTAGAAGCTGCTTTCTTTTGAAGAAGGGCTTTGTTTAATACCACTTCATTCTTATTTGCATCTTTCCATTTTGTATTACAAACAACCGTGTTCGCCGAGCGCTCGTGATACACAGATGTTCATTTTACTGCGTTTCGCAAGTTCGTCCGTAAACGCCCTGGAAGCCTCTTCGCTACCCGGTTTAGGTTGTTCGGGAGGACTGGCTGCTGCGTTCGCTTCATGGGGAAGCTTGAGTCATAGGAGGTTTGTGAAGATGGTGTGGATTTTTTCCATAAGCACGCTCTTGTCTTATTTTCTACTATAACAGTTGTCTGTAATGTTTTTCTTCCCGTTCTCGTGTAGCCACCCAGTGTGGTTGCTCATCTTCTGTTTAGGCTCATGTGGTTACAGTAACTTATTTTAAAACTTGCCTTTAGGTTTCCTTGAACCCTTCCCCATCTTCAGTAGTGCTGTGGGTTCACTGGGACTTGCCAGAAGACCCCGAGAAGCGCAGTTCTTTGGACCAGAGATGCTTCCAGAAACTTGGGGCCATTCAGGAACGAGCTCCCCTGCGGGCAGCCCCCGGGTTGTGAGCAGGAGGCTTTTCGTGAGAGCGAGGGCAGGGGAGCACCTGGGGGTGCTGGGCGAGACATTTCCCTGATTTGAAAGTGCAGATCCCCACCAGAGTGACTTCGCTTCCAGCAGCAAGAGCCGTGCTCCCGTGTCCAACCCTCTGCAAAGTGTGGTGTGGGCACATGTGTGTTTTGCCGGCATCTCGGGCGAAAAGAACGGCGCTGGGTCGTAATGCTCATCACGAGAGGAGGATCGAGTAGTTGACGCTTCGTTCATTGAATCCAAATTCATGAGAGATCTGGTTAAAAGAATCTTTTAGAAATTCAGGTGCTCGGACAAAGTGCTTCGCTGGAGGCTTGCAGAGCCCGTGAGGTCTGTGCAGTCTGGTCTTTGGCGTAACCTTAAACTGGGAGGAACGGGGAATAAGGAAATACGGTGACAACATTTGTAAGGGAAAAGGGGGGGTGTTTGTATGCGTATGTGAATGTGTGTGTGTCCATATATAGAATTTAACCTAACTGAAGAGTTGTAGGAATGACTGGCCACTGAAATAGCAGATGAAATTAAGTGTAGGTACACATGAAATTTTCTGCGTCGGAAGAGGTAAGATTTCTTGACTTGTATTTGCAGTGATGTCTGAAGTTTCTATAGAAAGAGATCTTGGTGTTAATAGGATCTTCTGAAAATCACATTAGCCCAATTCTCAGTTGTAGTCAAACACAAATAAGATGTTAGGAATTACCAGAAAGGTGCAAGAACAAAGCACTGTGTTGGTGTGTAAATTCATGGTGCGCTCTGCTTTCATCCCGGGCATTGCCTGCGGTTCCAGTCCCCAAATACAAACTGGAGCAGGTACAAAGATGGGTACAAGGAGGGTCAGAGCTGTGAACCAGCCGTGCACCTCCGTGCCACGGGATGCTTTTGGCACTGGAGGTTGGCTTAAGTTCAGAAGGGATGGGACAGAGCTATGAAAGGGGAATTTGTTGAGGACTGTTACGTGTACAGTTGATGTCATTTAGGTGGGGAAGTCACGGTGCACCTGGGCTGCTCTTAGGGGAAAGCATCACTCCAGTCTCGCGTTGCTTCGTTCTGCCGCTCTTCTGCGGGTAGCTGTCGGGTCCCGTCTGTTGTCCGCTTCCTCTGATCGTGTTCTCGTCTTTTGAAGTTACTTTCCCTGGGCTCTTTCAGCTACGAGTGTGCCGTGTTTGAGATTGAAGGGTCACTTACAGTTGTCCTCGACGGTGGCAATGAGCAGTGCCTCAGCTGCTGCTGGGTGCTGCGTCAGTTGGCCTACGGAGAATTCAGCACGGCTTGTACTGGCTGGTCTTACCTAAGGACTCATAGAGAGTGCCAGCTTCATCTTCGGCAGTTTATCTTTTCTCTTCAAGATCATCTGGCATCCAGCGGTTTAATTTTAAGGCTTCCTCACATCGTCAGAACCATGGTTGTTGCCCATGTGGACTGTCAGCTCTTCAGAAACGCGGATCCGGCAAACAGCGCGCGCATTGCGCTCGGTGCACTGCAGCTCGGCACAGGGATGTTGTTTTTTGTGATGTGCGACGCTGTCGTGGTTGCTTGAAATGAGATACGGTGCAAATCTCTTCTTCACGCTGCTTCAATACATCCGTTGCCTATGGCACACAGGTTACGCTTTCTTAAGTCACAATAGGAACCCTTAGACCAGATTATTTAAAGAAAAAATCTTTAAAATAACATCGAAATCAGTGGAAAGACCTCCTTGAAACACCGCCGTATGATGAATGGCAAGCAACATTAAGGAACTTTTTTCCTGAAACAAGTATTTCAGTACGTGAAAGTGAGCACACAGATCTAAAATGATTTGATCAAGGCAAATAAGTATTCTTAAAAGATTTGGACAAATCAGTAGCTTTTGTCTGAGACTCCTGAATATTTGTTCTGAATATTTACTCTGTTTATAGCCTCTTGCTGTCCCCTACATAGAGAAGGAAGAAATATTGGTCCTTAAAGGGTTATGCTGTTCCTGTTGACCTGCTGCTCAGCTGAGGCCCCAGGTTAGGAGTTTAACGATTGGGATTTCATTGTGTGATCTCGTAAAGTTGCTCTTTGCACATCCAGACCATCCATTGTCTGATATTTAACGTGTGAGGTTCGAGGACCGTAACGTGGCGTGGTTTAGGTAAATGTTTGCCCTGCATGCTGCTCGTGTTCAGCAGCCTCCTGAAGACAAAGCTCAGAAGCATTCTGCAACGTCCTTAGGCAAGCATTTGGTAACTGGTTTTTCTTGCTTAACACTACCCTTTTATTAACTTCATAGACGTGTTTTCTGCGCTGGCGACCTACTTTAGTCCCAGCCTAGAATATCAGCTGGACTTCACTGTAAGATGCAATCTTGGCTTCAGGAAGACTTTTATGCATAAAAATTGTTTGCAGGATGAAATTTAATATTAAATTCTTGTACCTTACAAAGTCCGGGGGGAAAAAAAAAAAGATAAAAGCTGTGTAAGAGCATTTCTATTTTAAGCGTTCAGCTTTGTTTAATTGCTGTCATATTTTTAAGTAAAGGCTGAATGGACGGATCAGAGGAGCAGGTAATAAAAACAAGGGACAGTGAGTGGCTCACAGGTGTGGAATATCAACATTATTCCTGCGAAGCAGAGCTCCGGGCATCGCACAGATTTGTATGTATTGATACAGAGGGCAAGTGTAAACAAAATACAAATTATAAGGAGGTTTCACTGGCACTGGTTGTAGGGAACAGGATGCACAGCATTGTACTCCGTGTTCTAATTTCAGCATATTTCAGTGTTTAAGGTCAGAAGGGAGTTTCTCCTTGCCTTGATGATATTGCAACAAACTTACTTATGCCTGCAATACAAATTTCTTAGAGCGCTGTTTTGAAAAAGTCACTCAGAGCTGCACGGGTGTCCGTGGGGCTTTGTGGACGTGGTTCTGCGAATTTGATGCAGGCAGAAGGTGACATTTTAAGAATCAGCCTTTTTCTGCAACATGCAGGTATGTCACAAGTGGCTGGAGTTGTGCGTGTTTCTGCTGTTCGAAAGATGGTTTCAGTTTACGAGTGTCTTTACAGTAATGAAACACTTCCTCAACACGCACATGCACAAATCTGTGCCCTATTCTAACTTTATCCTCTTATCCAAGATTTTAAAAATGACAGAAGTTTAGAAAACCTGTTTAGTCTTTGATACTGGAACAGTTCCAGTGAGTAACTGAACCAGAGCATTGCGTCCCCTGAAGGCAAAAATCCTCAGCTAATGCAGAAATACGTGCCACACGGAGAACAGAGCATCGCTGTCGGACCCGCCGCACACCTTGCAGGTGTTTCGAGAGGAGAAGACGTTGATGTCCATGCTGACTTTTCCAAATACTTTTGGGAAAATAGACGCAAATCTTCCAATTTGGAAGTTCACGCAAAATCTGCGTGGTGATGCTTTCTTATCCACGCACCCGCATGCCTCCTGCCTCCAGCTATCGTGGTCTTCCTCAGTTCCTCCGGGCAGGTTTCTCCATTTCATGCAAAACTCCTGCTGTTTGTATAAAAACTCCTCTTTTTGTATTCGGGTACATTGCCAGCTGCCTCGATTGCACTTGATATCTTTGTAATATCAGGAGGAAAGTAGGTGTGCATGGCCGTTCCGTCTTAATTTGATAGAGGGGGCGAGGTGGGGATTTACATATTGGTGCGCCTTCGTAATGGACTTCCTGAGAGTCTCACCTCTGGCTTTGGGGTGTTGTTTCTGCTAAGATCCATAAGCTGCAGGGTGCATGGATCACCGTTAATCTGGCTGGTGTTGCGATTTGCAAAGCATCTTTTCTTCCGCAGCATAACCACGCTTTTCAAGGTTTCTTCCACAGGCCCCTTCTGGTTAGGGGACTTGGTGTGGATTTAACACATAACGGGGTTTTCCTCCCCTGAGCTCACTGTCACAGCGTGATCAGCAGGAGCAAATTAAACGCACGTAGTCGGCTTCTGGTAAGCTGAAATGTATACATTCACGTGCTGCCCATGCAGAAGGCTGGGTTGTTTGCTTTCTCAGTCTGTATCCAGGTTTAGGAGCATTGCTGCATAGCTGTGAATAAAAACAAAAAATAACTTGTTCGGGCTTGCTCGCGTATATTTTAAACAAAAGCATTTGTAGGCTCTAAAAATGAAGCAATTGATCTCTATAGGCTCAGGCATTTCTCTGCTTAATGGAGAGGGCGAGCTGGTCCCGACCATCTCAAGGCAGTGGAACGGGAGCGTTGGGTTTGCGTGGCATTGCTGCCGGTGGTGGCAGGGCTACAGGGTACGCACGGCCTGGCCGTGTCCCTCTGCGTTACCGCATGGTGTGGTAGCGGAGAGAAACATCAGGGAAGGGCTGCGTGGAGGTACGAGATCGAAGTGGTGCCCACACGGGTACTAGCTAACAAGAGATCGTAAAATACATGATGATCAAACTGGGTGTTACGATAATACTCTAAAACCTTTCCTGAACTCCTTTTTTTATTTATTTTAATGTTTTGTTCGAGATCTGATTGCTGGAGGTTGAATCGTAGGGGAATCACTAGATGTTTTGTGTGTATTTCTTTTTCTGCGAAGTTATCCTCGTCTGCAACTTGTAGTCTTTAAAAATGCTACTCTTGCTTTCGTTGACCTGTGTGTAACTCTTTGGTTTACCCGTTTTTCACCCTGGTAGACCAGTAAGCAAGTTAAACAGGAGTCAGGCAGCAGAGATGCTCAGAACCATCCCATATCTTTTTGTGACCCGTGCACAAGTTTGAGTATTTCACACATGATCGTGTATTTGGCTAGAAAACGTGCCCAGGCAGCAGTAGGCATTTGTTGCCTCTCCTCTATTTTAGATCAGTCCCACTTCCTTCCTCAGTCCAGCGACGTATTTTAGCAGCAAGTTACGTCGCATAATTTTCAGTATCTCCTTTGGATGTTTCTAGGAAAATCTCAACCCCATGTCTTAGAACAGTACGACAAAAGCTGTGATTCTGCAGAGAGCCAGGTTGGTTAGTAATACACTAACGTCGGTGTGCAACCTTGGTGAGCAAAGAGTGTGCTGAAATAGAAGGAAGGGGGTCTCAACATGATGGAAACTTTCTGTGAGTTTATCTTAAGATTCGAGAAGGACTTCTTAGGTAATAACCACGCATCTTAAATTCAGTTGTTGTATATCTTGGAAAAATCAGTCTGTGTTGCATGAATTTATTTCTCTGCTGTTTTTTTCCTCCTAGTGTCCCAGTGTAATATCAGCTTGAAGAAGCAAAGGAGTCGAAGTATCTTTAGCACCTTATTCTGCTGCTTTCGTGACTACAATGTCGAACCACCATCTACCAATAGCACCAGTGCTCTTCCTCCTTTGGTGGAGGAGAATGGAGGACTTCAGAAGGTCAGGCTTTTACCTTACTTTGCTGTCCTACAAGGTCTTCTGTAACCAAGGTTTAACCATGTACTTCTAAAGGTTTGTCTCAACAGGTTTCCCTTGTGGGTAACTGTAATGAGTTACTGAAAAGCTGGACGTTTTGATGGTGAATTTGCTAATAGTATCCATGCAGCTGCAATTTAAAAGTAACTTTTCCATGGGTATTGGCACTATCCGTTTTATATGCAAATAACACTTAAAACCTGAGTAAGACATTCTAAAAATGCAGACTTCTCATAATACTCCAGATGCTGAGTTGTCTCCTAGCTCTGGTTGTCTTCCGCAAATAAAGGAAGATGGAAGTGTTTCTTAATAGAGCGTAGCGGAGCTGCTTTGAATCTCAGTTGAAAGCATTTCCAGTCTCACAAAAACGGTCCAAAAAGGGGGAGAACTGTTACTGTTTTGAGTTTTTTAACCATTTCACCCGCGTTTAATGCGTGCTAAGTCCAGAGGTATCAGCTTTTGCTCTGTTGGCTAGGTTATTAATAGTTTTGTTTAGCTAATAAATCAATTTAATTTAAACTTTCAATACTTCAAAGCATTATGTATTAAGAGCAGCAGATTACTTTCATTGAGTTCTAGTAATTAAACTGCTTTGACATACCATAAAATCAACACCAATAACTTTCTATATCCTCTGTCAGTATCATCAGATTGAGCAGATTTGCATTACGTTGCTGATGGATTTCAGATCAGTGCAGACATAGGGATACCGTGCTTCCCGTACTGTGTTGTATTTCAGCACTCTTGAAACTCTGCTATACTCAAAACTGAAAAATCCTTCCCATCCAATTTTTCCAGGACTTTAAGAGATTGCAAGAATAGGTGTATCCATGATGAGGAATAATAACAAATAAAGAAGCTTCTATCTTTTCGCCCTTCTCCTCTTCACGCTAATTCTTCATATTTGATGCAGCTGCAATTTTTGCCTGGTTTGTCCATTTTGGGGGGCTTTTTTTTTTTTGGAATGCTGGTATCGATGTTTGGATTCTGTAAAGATCAGGAGAAAACACACAGGATCTGTGGAGGAAGAGAGGAAAGGAAACCAAATTAAGTGACAGAGACCAAGAATACTCTGGGGGGTAAAGTGCGCTGAAGATTTCTCTGCCAAGAGGAGGACTTGTATGTGTGTTTTAAAACTTTTTTCCCTAGCCAAGGTGAAGTGAGGGACATCTAGTTTGGGTATACTGAAGGGAAAGCTGAGTAGTGTGTAGCATGTTCACCTGGAGAAGAAAATAAATGGGAAACTAGTAAAATTTCCCTTTCTGCTATGCTGGTGAACGGAAAAGAGGCAGAGGGGAGGGTAACAGCAAAATTGCAAATGACAGAAAAATGAGAGAAAGAAAAATGTGTTTTAAAAATAATAATAAAATAAATTTCTATGGAAATTTTGAGTTAAAATGCTCTGGAATCTGAATTTTTCAGAGTGCATTTTGTAAAACACATAATTACTTTCTAAATGTATCTTACGCCTTGAGCAAGTGATTGCATGTGTATACACAGGCTTCCATCCTCACGCTGTGCTGCCTTAGTGAGCGGTTTGAAGTTGTGCAATCCTTGTATGAGTCCAAAACACAAATCACAGAATTCAGAGAATCACCAGACTACAACTTAATAGGGAAGAAAAGTCCAGTGATTATGTTAAAAAGAATTACCAATGAGAGTATTTTCTTCAAATACAGGGAAACAATACTCAGACGTGAACAGTTCTCGGTAGAAGGGAATGAGTATAGCTGAGTTTTTGGGTAGTTTTTAAGTGAGTGCAGACAGGTCTGTAGCATTTCTATTTTAAATGCAGTTCTGCAGGCTAATAAGCTTTGCATTCTTTTCTAAGGTGCTTTTATTTTCAGTGCTAACATGGTTAGTGTAAATATGGAATTCTTTTAAAGACAGAAAAACAGCATTGAAGATTTGGTGGATATACTTGAATATTCTCACTGTCAGGCCCTTGCTCTCTACCAGAAGATCTAGATTTGTGCAGGCAGGTTGGGTTTGACTGAGTTACAGTGAGCATCTCGTCTAGATTTGGAGGTGATGTGTAAGTTGGAGGAAAGTACATGCAGCAATGGGCGTCAGCTTCTAAATTACTGAAATTAAGCATCCGAGGAGGACAAAACAACCAGTTTTAAAAAAGATGGGAGAGCTTTACAACACGCTGCTTAAACTCTTCTGCTGTTTATTTAAAGATCTTGTTGCATTAATCTGCCTACCAGGTTACAATAGTTTAAATTCTGTTGAGCTGCTGTTCAGATGGTCACTTCATTACATCTGCTGTCACTCTTGTATTGGTGTATTAATTACTGATTGGTCACAGGTGACCTCTGACCATGGTGCAGTTGGTTCATGTGTTGTAACCCTTCCCTTCAAAAATGGAAAAGGAAATTGCACAATAATGTTAAATAGTTACTATTAGAAACTGGAGTATAAAATTGCTTGGATGTACTTTCCTTCTGCCTTTACTGTTCAATGGAATTGTTATCTGGAAACTAGTGATAAAGACTGGAGGGGAAGGAAAGAAACCAAGAAAACTTCTGGTTTCACAGAAATTCAGTATTCTGCGTTGCTTCTGGCATATTCCTAACTTGGTGTGACAAGCTTACTTCCTTCTAATTAGGAGTCTCAGTTCTTTCGATGTTAACCTGTCGTAAAGGAAGGAAAGCAGCGAAGAGTGTTTTATAAACCAAATGAAAACAGAGTTCTGAGATTTTGTTCAAAGTAATTGTGCTGAGATTTTTTTAGTTGTCTTGTTGTGTTGGGGAAAAAAAAAAGGAGTTCAAATGAAACCAGTGCTTCATTTAGTGTTTTACCAAATAAACTGACTTGATTATGCGTGGCAAGTTAAATGTCATGTCACTTCTTCATAGGATTGGAAGAAACACCAAACTGAGCATGGTTTTGAATAAGAGAGTTTTACAGCACTGACTTTGCTCCATTAGAAAAGAATAAAAAGCCCAAAAACTTCTTTAAGTATTGAGTTCACTTTTAAAAACTTCTACTCACAGAGCAGCTGCTTGTCCAAGTGTGACTCTAATACTGGTAATGAATGGTCCACTCTGTCTCTAAAGTTTAAATACAACATTTTTCAATAATAACTTGTATTTACTGAAACTACTCTGTTTGTTTTTCTTAAAATGCAACAGCTTTCTAATGCAGCACAAAGAGATGTTCTAAGATGGAATATCTATTACAGTGGGTATATCGGCCTGTCTGCAGCTCGGGTGCCGAGTCAGATGTGTCATTGGGAGCACACGATGTTCAGCCTCCTGAAATCCTGGCTAATTTTTTCCTGCCTTCTCAGCAGCAGGCAGCTCGCCAAGACCTTCCAGCCAGTTTTTTTGGGGCAGCAGTGTTGGGAGAGAGGCAGTGGTTTTTGTTTTCTTCTGAATAATCTCAATTTCTGTTCTTCGGTTAGCAGTCCAGCTCAATGTGTAATTTCTGGCTGTGCTGCTGTGTTAAGTTTTATCCTGGACAAGTTTGTTACCTGAATTTTGAAGTGTTTGCAGATACTGATGTCATCTGCAAGCTTCAAGGAGAGATCTAAATAGAGAAAAGTGGGAAAAGCTGGGTGCAAACCGGCTCTCTCTTCCCTTCCCTTGCAGTCCTGGTGGCCAAGGGAGCTCCGACGCCTCTCGGCACTTCGCCATTTCACTTCCAGCCCAGTTCCACTGCAGTAATCTCTGCTTTTGTTTCACAGTTGGATACAAATCGGGCACATGGCTTGTGTTCAACAAGATGAAGCAGGAATGAGGAAAGGGTATTTTTATACTTGTTGGGTTAGGGGAGAAGGTCTTGATCCACACTCACTGGGGAAGAAGACGGAATTAGAAGTTTATTCTGGGGGCAGCAGCTGCCCCTACTGCTTTCCCTGTTACAGGAGTGAAGCCAGAAAGGTCAAGTCCTTGAATTTCCCCCTCACCCATCCCAACCACTACAAAAGTTAAGAGTCTTTCTCCCCACTGCTTTCTGCTGCAGGGTGCTGCCATCTCCAAGGTGATGCTGGAAAACCATTTTGATGATCTATTGTCACCTCTCTGACACTTCTGCTTTAGGGATCTCTGTAACACACTTGAAAGTGCAGGGGAAAGGATCTTCTCTACCCCATGTGAATATGGTTCATCAGAGTGAGAAAAACAGCGTTTTTGAGATCTGAAGTAGTATCTCCTTCATCCAGAAGACATAGGGGAGCAACACGCATGTGGACTCTTTGATGGGGAGGCTTACCAGCACACTTGCCAAAGACATGGAACCAGTCTTGCTCTCCAGTGTGGAAGACGAAAAGTCAGATGAATATAAATACTAGTACTCTTTCTCCTACTTAACCTTCACTGGCAGAGCTAGGAACTCCTATTGTCCGATTCCATTGGTCACCATCAGCACGCAGTATGGCGAATCTATTTAGAAAATAAGAAAACCTCCACACAGATATGATTTGGTTCCTCTTTCTCTGCCTCCTCGTTCTGACCTCATCCTTTGCCTCCCACAAAGTCTTCTATATTAAGAGACAAAGCTCTATGGTCTAAGTCAATGAAAGATTCAAATAGGTTAAGAACGGTAATATATTAACTACCAAGTCTAGTATAAACTTGTGTTTAAGAAATCAATGTGATAAATCTGTTCTTTTGATCAGCTTTTGATCTGTGAATAGGTTATTCTTTAAAACAAAACAGCTCCTTATCTTTGAACACAGACTGTTCTCAAACAAGCAAAATACTGTGTTTTGTCACTTGGCGGCCATTGATCCCCCGTGCTACCTCAGACAGCATTCATATACAGATGCAGTACTGAAAACACGGCGTCTCATGCTGAAACTACATAGCTCAGGGAAAAGGTGAGATTTATCACTGTATATATTGTGACATGAAAAACACTGATTTCAGTGGCTGGACAAATCAGTTTCTGGATATCTTAGTTATACAGTGGGGAAATTTTGGCATTCTAGGAACAGCTTTGTCCTACTACCAGCATCAGGAGCTCATGGAAAGACTTCAACAAATGCAGTCATCTGTCATCTATTTCAAACGATAGCGTTATGACCTACTTCCCTTCCTGTTCCAAGGCATCAGGAAATGAGGCAGGACACTTTTAAAAAGTTTCCCATAGCAGCCTTGTTTTTAAAAAGCTTTTGCCTGTTCTTGGCCACTTACACTTTACCAGCAGACTCTTACGTCTGTCTTTCTGCTTGTTTTTCCAAGTGTCAGCATAACCATTTTGATTTTTGCTCGTGTACTTTTAGGGTTCCACCTGGGGAATCCTCTTGTTTTCCTCAAGAACTTTATGATATAAGAAATTCTGCAAGAGAAGTAGAGCAAACAGTGATGCAAGTGCTTTATCAACCTGATTCTAGATTCTCATGAAAGTCAGGCTTATAGCAATACCGTCGAGTGCAGCTCTTGTTTCAAGAGATTTGCCAAAACAAAAAGCAAGTTACATGGCAGTGAGTGCCTCTTGAAGTTTGTGGGAAAACCTGTGATACACAGCTATTTTTGTGTCCACAATTAAGATAATCTTTTACCATATGCCTCTACCTCTCATACTGTTTTCATCTGTTGACAGAAGAGAAGCTCCAGTTGTATTTTAGTCTACCAGTGAATGAAAAAAACAAAACAAAACAAAAACCCCAGAGGTTCACGATCAGTGCTCTGCCTGCATAACCATGTCCTCGATAATGGTCTGATCCCAGGCAAACTAATCCAACTGGCACCTTTCTCAAATGACACATGAACTTCAGATGGTGTTCCACTATGTGGACATTAATATACTTTTTTTTTCTTTCCATTATCTTGAGGAAAATTTGAATTAACTGGTCTTTTTATTTGCTCATTTTCTTTTGAAGTCAGGTACTTTTTAAAGGAAACATTTTGGTAGTTCATGTAGTGTGTGCTCTTCAGCTGCTTCATCAGCTTCTCTGGGTTTTGGTCAAAGGTCAATAAAAATCTGCTATTGTAGCAACAAAAAGTATACAAAAATAGTATGAAGTTATTTTTGTTTCAGTCACATTTTTGTTTGTCAACCCTATATTCGGCTCCAGCACAAGTGAGCACCAGACCTTTGCAGCTGGAAGAGGATGTTCCAATGTTGAAAACAATTCCTTCAATGAACAGTCCATCTCCTGGTAGTCAGTACCATTGTTTTCCAAGAAATTAGAATAAAATAATTTCTACCTAAGCAATAATTGTGCTGTACCAGTCAGCTGCTTTTTTATGTGCAGTGCCAACCAGAAAACAAATGCTGTTTTTTTTGAGAGAGATGCATGATTAGAAAATAGAATTCCTGTTTCCCTTATCTCTTGCATATTAAGTCAGTGACCCTGCAATCAACCTTTCTGCATTTGGAAGCTGTAAAAGGAAGCATCTTTTGCCTTAGTACGTCAGGTCCCTGGATGAGAAGAAAACATCAAGTTGGCCAAGGTCCCAACTGCCATCTTGCCTTTTTCCCAGTGCTTCCAAGCATCCTGAAAAAAGTCAGGTTGTGGGAAGAGCAGTGATACTGCTGCCTCTTTCTGGCTGAAGAAAGTGGGATTCCTTGGTTTATCATCCATCCATCCATCTTGGCCGTTTTGCTGTTGCTTAATTGCAAATGCTGTCTTTTCTGAGGCAGTCAGCTCAAGTGAAGTTAACTTCCAGAAGTGGGCTTCTGCCCTGCTACCAAGGTCTGGCTGAGCCTCTTGTTGCTGCTGTGAAAATGGACAGATATACCCATTGGTAGATCTTAAAGCTGAAAAAGTTGCAGTAAATACAGGTACTTTCTTATTATCATCTCTTTTAATCATAGCATGGGTTTTACCAGTCCAGTCTCCTAAAAATCATAAATACCAATATACTAACCCATCATTTTAGCAACTAAAATACAAGATCCTGTTTTTATTTTTTTACCCTGGTTTCTTGAATACTTTGAACTTTTGGTTTAAAATGTTTGAGTGCTACATTTACTGCTTCAGACCTTTGTTCTACCCTTTAAAAGCCATTACCCTTACAGTGATTTTTTTCTTTTTCCCCAGGGTGACCAGATGCAGGTCATGCCTATACCAAGTGTATGTATTTTTATCCTTTTTTCTTTTAATAATTTTCATAACTTTTGCTTTGAATCATCTTATGTTGCAGTCTAACAGGTCTGTTTTGTGTTGCATGTTAACAAAAGGATTTTATGTTCTGTCTGCAGTGTTGTATACTCAGAGATGAACTGAACCGCACATGTTATACATGGACTAAAAGAAGAGTTTGGGTTTTACATGGTTTTCATCTTACATCTCAGTTAAATTTTTCTGAATTTTTATCATTTTGAAAATGCACGTAGTAGTCTGACAGTTGAAGCTGCTTATTTTAATAGCGACAAGAGGTGACTCACTGTTACTAAGTGGAACACAGTTACAAAAAAAGAAAAAGCTTTTCCTTTATTTTTTCCATATATTCCAGTTTGAAAGGAGGTGGAAACTACATAATTTGTGTTGAAACAAGCCATTTTAGGAAAACAAAGAATACGCTGACCATGGCTGCGTTACTGCACTTGTTGGAGATGATGCTCTCATTATCAGCCTTTGTTTTATGGCCCTTAGTAATTCCTTCTTATCTTTCCTGGATTAAACGTGGAATGCTATTTGGCATTTGAATTATTTTTCAAACCTAAATAAAAGAATAAGTTCTTCAAACTGAAGCTTTTAATTTAATGAGGTGTAACCATTTTTGGCCAAAAAGCTGCTCTTTTTCTACTTGTTTTTATGTGGTTGAAGACTCCGGCTTTTTAAAAGCTGGAAGTACTTTTTCGAGCTCCTTTGCTGTTTTTAATACTTGCAGAGTTTTCCAGGAAATAGCACACCGGTGCTGGTGTGTGGAGTTATTGACACAGCCCTCTTTCTGGAGATATTTGGTAGCCCTAAAGACCCGACTATTCCCAAGATACCATTTTTTCCTCTTTTCCTCCCTTCTCATGTACCCCAGCATTACAAGGGCTCTTGTAAGAATCCCGTTTGTGCTGCAGGGTCAGGAGATGGTGAAAACTGTGCAGATCGCTTCCCTCCATCACCACGTCTTCAGAACTGTTAGAAATTACTCTTATTATTTCAAATATGATATTACTTCTTATATGGCTAATGCATATGTTTGTGTGTGTGTTGTATACATATACATGTGCACACATACGTCATTTGCATATGTGCAAGTCTCGAAATAAAAAGCTCGGGGTCTACGAAAATACCCATTTCCAAATTAAAATACTGATTTCTAAAGTACTGCTCCTTCTAATAGCCACCAGATTCTGGTTGATCGCTGTGGCTGCTGCACTGGCGGTCACTGGAACGTAAAACACGCTGGGGCTGTACTCTGAGCTAGGGTAAGACGTTACCCAAGAGCGAATGGAAGCGTTAATGCCGAAGACAATTTGGAGACTACAAAGTGTCAGTTACAAACACGAAATGAGAAGCTTTGCTAGAACACCGTCTTTGTGATGGTAAAGCCGTGCTCTGCTAGGCTTGGGTAGAGGCAGGAGAATGAAGGATTCAAAAAGGGGGTTCTGTTTTCTTTCTTTTGTTGTTTATTGTAGTTCGGATGTGACTTTGAGCTGTATTCCCAGTAGGTAAGGTAGTAAAGTGAACTTATCCTAGCGGTCGTGGCACGCAGTTCCCGGGGAGCAGGTGACTCTAAATACACTTGTTCCTCTTCCCCTGTGCCACCCGATGCCTTCCCCCAGCAGGACACACGGCGCCCGCGGGCGGCTGCATGACATTTACGGCCCCAGGGTCAGGGCGCTTCTCGCTGTCAAACCCAGGCCAGCAAGCAGCGGGGCGTCAGCTTCTAAATAAAGCCAGGAGCACGCTGCAAGTGGAGCCAACACTATATTCAAAAAAAAAAAAAAAAAAAAAATTAAAGGAGTCCTTTGTGCCAGTCTTACAAGAGCTGTTTGTCCTGAGCACCGGAGCCCAGAGGTTTGCTCTGGGATGCTCTGAAATCCATGATTAGGACCCATGAAGGTAGAAATTCTTGATGCTCTGCTACACAGGGACGTGGGTGAGACGTAGGCTGTTTGAGTTGTATGTATTATACATACCGGGAGAAAAGCTTTTAAACAGACACAGAGTGAGGTTGGTCGCAATTAAATTGGACATTTACTTTTTATAGGGTTCATCCCAAATGTAATCACTTCAAGTGTTTAGAGAATTCCTTAGCGACTCTGAAAAGAGCACTGCCCGCTCCCTGCTCATTAAACTTGCAAGTTGAAGCCTCCAGTCAAAATGTGAGGTTTTCTGGAGTTTTACCATGTGTGTAGAACTTCTGGCAGTCTGCTGGGGTCACCTGTTTGAAAACTTCCTTTGTTTTATGGCCATATGCACAACATCAGTGAAGTGCATCTTCTGCAGAATCCATTTTTTCGCTGTATTAATTGCACTTAATTTAAAAACATAAAACTTTCATTAGGTATGAATTTTCACTTGGTTATTGATAGGGATAAATGTTAATCAGAAAACATTCCAGCTTCAAATTAGGTTCTTCAGAAAATAGAAACTGTGCAACTTTGGTGTTTTTAAAGGTGAACTTTATTCAGTTTGTATCTCACAGTCTGAGACTGCTTCCAGATAAGGCATGAACTAAACAGCAGTGTAATTGATTTTTTATTTTTTTTTTTTTTTTTTTGGTAATGCTGCAAAATGATTTATTTTTAGGGATAAAATAAACACAAAACTAGGAAAAAACAATACCAGCTGACACGTGAGCGGAATGGTAATCTGAGGAGTTCTGTGGTATACCCAACTTAATGTATTAACTGTAGCTCACGGTGCCTGTGCTTTCCTGGAAAGGTATATGGTAGAGATATCAAAGTAAACCCATAGCAACTTCACTCGTTTTCATTCTTTTGAATGAAAATGTAGATGGAAACACAAAGCAATAGACGTGCACCTGCTTAAAAAAGATGGAAGTATCCTTTTTTTTTTCTTCCCTGTATTTAAAATCCCAGTGTTAAGGAGTGGCGCTGAAAACAGTCTTCAGAATCCCTGCAGAAGTTAAATCTTAGCGTTGGGATATCTGCTTTTCACGTGTCCTTAACTACATTTTGATAATTTCCTGTTTTAACTTTTTCTAAAAGAAAGTTTGTGAACTGCTGCCTGCTTCCCAGCAGTAGCTGCCTTCTCTTGGCACCTGTGATTGAAAGGAAGGATTTTACCCTCCAGGAGAGCATTCTGTGCCCAGCTGCTGGGAGGAGCTGGTGGCTACACAGAGTGCAACCAAAACAGAACCGAAGGGAGCCTAACCAGCAAATTAATGTTCTGCACTTAGGCTAGACAGCATTTTCAGTACACAAAGAAAGGACTTAATTCTGATGCTCGTTTTTGTGGGAAATGTGGGCCTGCAGAGAAGAAAGGTTATGATCGCTTTAGAGAGCAAATTTTTGAAAGGTTTGTGTTGACCGGCTGCTTCAGCTTCAACCAGAAGTCCTGTTTTCCTGCTCCCCTCCATTTTTTTTTTTTCCTTTAAGCAATACACAATTTCTGTGGGACTGAACAGTGCAGCAGTCATTGCACTGCAAGGTCGGTTAAGCTGATCAGCCATGAGACCTGGCTGGAATGCAGGAATCCCAAACACTGACAAGTTTAAAAGCTTCAACTTGTATACAATTTAGTTTTTGTTGAAATTGAAGACCAAGCTAGGATTTAAAGTACTGAGATACCCCAGAGTATTTTTCTACTGAATTCTGTGGAGGTCTGTAGTATTTTGGAGATATTACATAGTAAATGTGAATTGCTGTTAGCCACAGTTAAATACTCTTAATCATCTTAAATATCTTTAAAGCCTATGTGTTTTAAAAAGAAAAAAAAGTTATCAAAAATAAATAACTGTTCACCATTAACTATGATGAAATCTGGTAATTACAGCTCTTCTTGGATGTGCCTCCATCAGTGAGGAAATTCAAATGCAATACTGAATAATGCCATTTTCTGCATAAAAGCTTTGCTACTTTGGAAAATGTGAACATTTTTTTAGATCAGAAAGTTTGAATGGCAAAACAAATGGATTGATATCCTACAAACAAATCCTTTAAGTTCCTAAAGCCTCAAAAATTTCATCTTTGCTCCAGAGTCACCAGATGTTTTGCAGTCTCACCACCTCTGGTCCCTGCAGCTTCAGAACAGTTTCCACATCCCAGGTAGATGACCAGGTGGTGAATGGGTTTTCAAAGTTGAAGGCAGCAGAGATGCAGGGTTTGGAATGGAAAGTGTATTTCTTCTGACCTCAAATGCGCAGGCAGTTGGCTGGCTGTCTTTGAAAAGAGGATCAGATGGAATCAAAACGACCAAGCTGGTAGGAAGGTTGGCCTGCTCTGGTGGGAGATTTTTCCCAGGACAAACCTTGAGGTGTAGACTTGTTAGGTAAAGGTAGGTCGATATTCGCACATCATCTCCTCAGGTAGTAGTGAAAAGGGGGAGAGAAGCTAGCAGTAACCAGCATGTCTGTGTAAGCTTGTTCCTCTCCCAGCTGCTGCCTTCGAGATAGCGGAGCTGCAGGTGGGTGAGGAAGATGGGAACGGGCTGTGTCTCACCGTGCAGACAAGGAATTCAGGTCCTTTCAGTCAAAGGTGCTCCTGTCTTTGTAGCCCCTGGTGTATGTTCATCCTTTTTCTGATGGCAGGTATATTAGATTCCAGATAAAGCACAAAGATAACCGTGACACGACAGTACTCACATTTTTTGTGTACATATTTTAATATGAAAGATCTATTTCCCATTTATTTTCCATATATATATAATGCAGATTAACTTCACTCAAAAATTCACACTAAATACTAGTAGTCCTAAAAGTACAAAAATGAATGGAGCTATTTTTTTTCCCTTAAAAAATAAAATAAAAAAAAAAAGGGGGGGATGTCCCTACCTTTTTCACTTCAAAGACAGACAAGAAATGTGTATCAGAGCATGGATTCTGAAGATGATTGTCTTTAAGTGGATGTGATTTTCTTCCGATAAGCTTTTAGTCTGTTCAGTTTGTAAGTCTGGATGCTTCTTACTATGAAAAATTTAGGTGGAGTGCCTTCTGGGTTTTGAAGTAGGAGTGAAAAGCCTAAATTCTTTAGAACTGGTCCTAGGCTACTGTGCTAGTATGCTGCCAAGCAAACAAGCAAAGATGGAGCTCAAGCAGTAGTGGAAGTAGTGTATACATGGGACTCTATAACCTAGAAAAGGTGTCGTGTAAATTTTGGTCCCATTAGATTGCTGTGATGGATGCACACTTTACAGACATTAAGCAGCAGTAGTTTTTTCTTAAAGGTCACTTGTAGATGTGCTGAGAGAAAATGTATTAAGACAAGTGGCTTGTAAGCAGGGCAGCTTGTGTTTTCTTAGCTCAAGAAACTGTTGTTGATGTTAATTGTAAGGAGCTACACCAGTTTCAGTGAGCCCTCCTGAAAATTGCCCAATAACTTATACTTCAGCTGAAGTCTCCTCTATTTAAGTCCAGAATCTCGTTTGTTAGCTACTTGATTTAAACAAGAACTTGCTAGGCATCGTATCTATCACCATGAGACGACATCTGAAATAAATCGGTGATTAAGGGAGAATCTGTACTTGCTGCTGTGCTGTGCTCAGTGGGTATCTTACTCATGTGTTGTCACACCGCTCCCTGCCAAGTGCTGACCTCAGATCTCCGAAAGCACCTCTACAAAAGGCTATTGTACCCAGAAAGAGCAAAGAACGGGGCGGATGCATCCTTACCAGAGCAGCAGCATCTGAACAGAACAAAAGAGATGGCAAGAGAATGAAGTCAGAGTTCTAGATCCAATTTTTATATTCTTAATTGATTTAATTTCCTCTCAGTCTTGAGCTTCTCCTTATTGATGCTTTTCTGTAAAACCAGTCCCTTTCCTTCATTTCTGTTCTTTCAGGAACTAATCAGTGCAGAAGTCTAAACTAACGTAACTCCGTTGCAGATTGGGTAGTTAAATTGGGGGTTGAGCGATCAGAAGACTATGTGACTGCATTGATTTCAGGAAAAAAACAAAAATCAATTCTTCCTTTATGTAATTGGTACTACTTTTGTAAGGGCAGCATACTGCAGAAGAGCCTGAGCTTTCTTTACTACAGGTTTAATACCCTGATTCTGAATGTGGTCCGTGTGAAAGCTCTCGGTCAGCACCCTCGCAAGTGGTAAAAATAGGAGTGGAGATGTGTTCTGGAAGATAAAACCAGTAATGCTGTCTTCCTTCAGGACTGGTTTCTCCGCTTCAGCATCTTTCATGGCCAACAGAATTTGTGTAAGTGCCCATCTATGTGATGTGGCCAGAAATAGCATTGGTGGAGCAGGATAACAGCAGTGACTAAAACCGAGGCATTAGAAAAAGAGGGCCGCTGGGAAAAGATATCATTGTTTCAAATGTCCAGTGGTTCACTGTTGTTTTTAATTATTGATGGTATTTTACCATTTTCATCTCGAGTGCTTTGGAAAACATACAAAACATTTTAGAAAATAGAAAAGAACTGTATCTGCATTGCATGAGCCATTGATTTCCATATGTGTCCTTGCAACGAGCCCAGAAAAACATTCAACTTTGAATCATGTATTTCAATTCCCAGTGAGTGACTACTGGAACAGTAATGTTGGCAGAAGAGTGCCCCTTCAATAGAGGTTTTACATTTTTCTGTTGTCTTCCTCTTTTTTTAGCCACCAGCTAAATACCTCCTGCCAGAACTGACAGCATCAGACTATGGGAAGAAGTGTGTGGTCATCGATTTAGATGAAACTTTAGTGCACAGTTCATTTAAGGTGAGTACATTTGAAAGTGATCTCTTGCACCTTGCCTCTGCCAGTGAATGCTGTAGGAGCTGTTAAGCCTCTTAACACGTTAGCTGGTCTTGCAGGCTCTCCCAGGACGCCTGGTAGTTCTCATTGTTCCTTCTACAATTATTCATCCTAACTTAGATTTAAGGGGAGTACCACAGACACTGCTATTTTTTGATCCTGAGACTGAAACAAGGCCTTGAACGGTTACTAGCTTTGTAGCTTCAGACTGTAACTATCCCAGCAAGGTCCAGTATTGAACAGGTACAGAACTTGTTGCTCTGACAATATGGTTTTGTTTTTTAATTTAAATTTAAAAAATAATTAAATTAGTTTAAATGATGCCGTAGTTAGTATCGGAGAATGGAATTCAGCACAGCCCTATGCTGGGTAGCTGGACCTTAAACCAGTAGATTGTGGGCACCAGTGATTGCTGTGCTCTATTGCTGGAGAAGATTGCTTTGTGTATCATTGGGGAAGCAAATGGCAGTCTGCTGGTCTGGTTGTAGTAACTGGCTTTAAGTATTCAGCTTTCACAGCAGGAAAGCAAATAGCATTTAGCTGTTGCTGATGAGTCAGTCATCTTGTGAAGCAACTTTTATAACCCTTCACAATTCAGCATGTGGTGGAAGTAGTGGTATTTTTCTATTGTTTAAATAGGTCTAAAGTTAGAATCAGAGCATTCAGTAATACCCGAATAATAACCTAAATTGGCTCAGAGTACTGGTAGTATTTTTGATTAGCAAATGTCAGACATTATAAAAAAGAATAGGTTTATACTTTGATACTGGAGAATTTTTAAGAATCGATAGTATTTTTCCTTACTATTAGCAAGCTAGAGTTAGCACTAACTTCAGGCTTGCAGTTTTAGTTGCACTCCATTTTTCACTGCTAGCATAAATTCAGCATTTTAGTCCTGCAGTATTCAGTTGCCAGCATTTAAATATGCAAACCGTAATTCATGTTGTGGTTAAAATTTGGCAACGCTCTATCTTTGTTGACTTAAAGAAGACCTTATATGGAGATACTAGAACAAATATTCCTGTGCCTCCAACTGAAACTAAAATGTTTCTCTTTCTTTATTGTGCCTAATGGTATATACCAATTTGTGGTGGTGTACAGGGACCTCCTAACGTCAGTGCCAGATCCCTGTCTTCTGTACCCAGACTGAAGTTGCACTTGAGAATTTTTCAGGGAGATTGGAAACACAGCTGGATAGGGGAGGGAGGGACCATGCCTTCCTAATTAAGTGAGAGTCAAAAATAGGAAGGGAAAGCTGAATGTAGAAGTCTAAATTTACGTAATACTAGGTCTAATACTTTGTTATTTTTGTCTGAAATGTAAAATAAGGGGTTTGTTTTCTGAATCCTGTGGATAACTTTGTGCTGTTTTTTTTCTGGTTCTTGAAAGAAAATGAGCTTCCATTTAGGTGGTTAATATTTTTTTAACCATTTTAAAGAAATACATGTTTAATGGTTGACATGTTGTAAATCGTTTCTTGTAGGACTGAGGTTCGCCTTTATTGCAGAGTGCTTGCTCAGTGGGCTGATTTTCAAATTTAATCATCCCATTTATTCATGCTTTGATATTTAATGGATATTTAAATGATGTTAAATAGATATTTAAGAAAAAAATCAAAAGATTATGCTACTTGGTCTTGAACGCTGTTCAGTGTTTTCTGTTAGGAAAAGAAAACTGGACCTTTTTTCTGTGAAGTAAATACCATCAGGCAAATGTTAGAATTTCTGTAGTATTAGTCTTATGGCTATGGTCCCACTATCTTAACGTGAAGCACTGTGATGAGAATATGTAAGAGAAAAGTAAATGCTGATGGAAACAGCTCTAGTTCTTCAGTGTCTGCCACTCTGTCCAGTGTACTTCCGTGGAGCTGTTTGGATTTTGTTTTGTGAAGGGAGGTGCTGGAGTAACGCCGTTGTGGTCATCAGAAATCCGATGGATTTCCAGAAGATGAGGGGATTTAATACCTGTGTGCACACTGTTCTGCCTGAATAATTATGCAGTTTCTTGTAGATGTTTTTCACTAAAACATGTCTGCTTTACCCAGGCAGGTCCCTACTTAAAAGCTGTAAGAGCATACATAAATTTGTGATTTTTAGTACAAAAGGCTTTATTTAAAACACATGTTTTAGAATTCATAATTCTGTTATGAAATAGGCTTCATATTTCAAATGCAGATAATTTTTTTTAACACAACCAGCGATGCAGGGTATTTAAAGTACTCCTTTATGAAAGCAGCAACATCTGAAGGAGGGTAATTCTCATCTTTTTATGCCCCTGCATATTTGTGAAGCTTTAAGAGATACTAGTCTTTTATGTTAAATGCATATTAAAGGAATAAAGTTTGGGGTGCTTTGGCAAGAGTAGAAAAGGAATAGATAGACATTATAGTTATCATTCCCATCATAAAACAATAATAGAAGCAAAAATCATAAATTATTAAATCAAGAAGATGTAAACACTGTCTTGTATAAAATGAATTAAACCACATGCAAGTCTGGAATGTAGTTGTATTCCAAACTGGCTGTAAAATATTTTTTTAGAACATGTTTAAAACTCTGAAGCTTTTCATTAAATAGAAACAGTTTTAACTGAAGAGCTTTTAATGGAAATGCATTGTCGTCTTTCACAGTCTGTCTGTGCAGTTCCCACTTGGGGGCATGTACGTGCTTCATGTGTGCAACCCCAGAAAGCTTTAGCCAGCAAACTCTTGCAGACTTTGCTCCTGTCTTCCCATCATGATGAAGCACAGAACCCCAGTCTGTGCTCTCCCTTAGCACTTGTGCCAACAACACAGCTATGTAGTACCTCAAATATAAATGGGGGAAGCAAATGCGTAGCTAAGAGTAGTTTGGTTAGCGTTACAAAGTCTTGAGAGTGAGTTTTATTTGTTAGTAAAAACCAAGTTGTCTAAACAAAACATGGTTTTCTCTTAACTCTGGTTGCTGCTGGTCCCGTTGGTAAGAAAGGTCAGGTGTAGCTGTGTTTTTATCGGTGGGCTTCAAAACTTTTGCAACTTGCAGTGACCTATTCTTTCTTTGCTGGTGCAGAGATTTACCTTGCTTCAGGGAGTCATGCATATATAAATTATGCAAGTGCGTGCAGGTCTCTTCAAAGTATGTGCAGAGCTGGCAACCACTTGAAAACTTTGGTGGCTGAGTCTTATTGGAAGTTCATTTGGGTTTCTTTTAAGGTGAAGCTTCAGAACATTTTATGTACCTGTTCTCTTGCTATTAGAGATGCTGCAGAGGAGTATAGTATTTTCGCTGGCTGAGAGACTTCATGCAGGTAACAGTTGGAGCCTCCCTTCTGTCTGCCGTGTTTCAGAGGCAGAAAGGTGGGTGTATCTTGGTGTTTGCTTGGTGGAAGCTAAAGAACAATCTGGATTGTATCTGCAGGTATTTGAGGAACTCTTTAGCCCCTGCGAGTGCAGCAGTCGTCAGCAGGATTGAGTTTTCCAGCACTGGCCGCTCTGGAGGTTGGTCGCTGATGGTGGTTTATCAGTAGGAGTATATTCAGTGTAGCTTCTCATTTGCTCTCTGGCACAGCACTTGCAGAAGTCGGAGCAGACCGGCTTCCTCAGCACTGCTGTACTGAGGGCGGGTGTTGCACTCAGGATAAATTCTTCCAGGCACTTTGCTGTCCTCGCAGGAAGGTCATTTGGCAGTGGAATTAATATCTCCTTTCTCCGGTGAAGGGCATCGAAGTGTTGTTTTCGGGTTAATGCTGCGGGATTCTCTTTTCTTCCACTCTTCTTCGAGCATCTATTAAGGCTCACCTGTGTGTGAGTTTGTTTCTCAGTATTTTTACCTTGGCTGCTTCTCTGCTTCCTTGGCACCCTTCAACCCCCCGAATGGGTTTGAAGGCTCTTTCTAGCCTCACCAGTTCTTCAGGACCACTCTGCTTCGTGGTACTCAAGATGAGTCTTTTGCTTGATCCAGAAAACCAGGTGGGAAGGTCTGATGGAGCTGCGTGAAGATGTCCTCCAGCATAAGCTTAGCAATGCCTTAGTTCCCAGCCAGAGCACGCCCAGCGTTCGTTTCAGGCTGTTAGCCATGAAGCATCCTGTCTGTTAATTGGTCTGATTAAAGTGTACTTGGCAGCTTGCTTTCTCAGCTGTTTCCAAGCTATGAAAAGCTGAGTTGGTTTCAAACTTCAGCCACGCATGTTTACATGATTTTTTTTTTTTTTTATCACGGGCATAATGCGTGAGCCACACCAAAGGTTTCTACCCCAGGTTGATGTCCATTTAAACTAGGAAACAGTTAGCTGTGTGTTCCCCAGTTACCACCACTGTCTAGCCAAGATTAGACTATGCACTCATAAACTGTCTACAAGGACATTTTTCTGCCTTCCAAAGTTATTTTCCTAGACTGCCAGTTCTTCACAGTAAGCCTTAAGAAATGAGTTGTGTCCAACCGGCTAGAAAAATGGATTCAAGGACTTGGGTAGGGTGTGCCTGCTCTTCCATTTAGGATTAAAATGCTGTTTTACATGATTAATTGGATTGGTATAGCATGTTTTTCAGGTATCACGTCTTGGGAATCATTTAACTAATGACTTAAGTCTTTCCTCGCTGTAGCTACTGATTCAAATATATCATTTAGGTTTCACTTTTACCGCTGCCTTTATTTTAAATTAATTACTAATTGATGACCTAGAGTAGAATATGTGGAATTTCAAATAGCAGAATTTCTTTGTGATCATCCACGCAGACTTGATGAAAGAGTTGCCCAAATAGATACTTATCCTGGTATACATGCTCTGCAGTAGCGAGGATTACTCAAGCAGTGAAGTTTATTACATTGTACGAAGCTCAAAAATACGAGGGAGGATGGGAACGTGGTGTCTGGTGAATACAGCTGCATACAATTTTTGAC
This sequence comes from Anseranas semipalmata, assembly GCA_013399115.1. NCBI lineage: Eukaryota > Metazoa > Chordata > Aves > Anseriformes > Anseranatidae > Anseranas > Anseranas semipalmata. The sequence continues at coordinate 390,973 of VXAA01005745.1, read as the reverse complement.
TTCTATGTGCAAAGGACACACGCACGGAGTGGATCTGCGCAGTCAGTAGTGCTTATGAACTTGTTCCTGACAATTAAGTACACCTTTATTTTATGCCTCTGAAATTTTCCCTCTAATGATCTTATTTTTAAAGCTGATTGATTTCCTTGTCATCCTTTCTAGCCAATTAGCAATGCTGATTTCATCGTTCCTGTTGAGATTGATGGAACCATACATCAGGTAAGCACTGTTGTTCATTTAACGTTGCTTTGGTAGCACAAGTGTCCTCGTTACCTTTCGCCATTTGCCATTCTACACTAAATGACTTGGTTTTTTGCAAAATACAAAAGCTGCACTCTGGAGCGTATCATCCAAGCAAGCATTCCTGTTTGGTCAGGTATGTAGGTTCTACCTGAGTAGAAACTTTTTTTTTTTTTAACTTGTCCTGTTCTCTAGAGTGTCTCTCTCAGGACTTGAATACTTAACTCCTGGTCAATTGTAAAAAACATTTTCAAACGGGAAATGATCTAAGGATGGGTTTTCAAACATTGCTAGGCCCAGACAAAATTACTTTGAATACTGCATTCTCTCCACAGACCAACAGAGGTAGGTATGGATGTCTGTTACTCATTCATATAGACAAAGCTTTGTGAACGTATAAAGGACAGCAGACGGTTCTTCAGTTTTTGTGGCAATTTCTGTCCCCTTTCTGCAAGTAATTTAGAGTCTAGAATTAGGAGTCCTAATCCTCTGATGAGGACTCCTTATAAACTTGAGCATCTTTAAAAGGTCCAGACAAAATCGCAGGAAGCCTAGTTTTTATCTCTTACTCTTTAAGAACTTTACTTAAGGCTCTGTGAAATGGTTTTCAGTAAATGCAAAATGCCCATAATTTGAAAATCAGACCCCTTCACGTACCTTAGTTCGGCATCTTTAAGCAGTAGTCATTGCTGAAAACGTTGAATGAAATGAATTTACAGTACTGTAAGTTTTCCTCTTCAGACAGACATTGAAGTTCATGCTGGAGACAGGTCGCACCAGTTACAGTGAAGCCTTTCTGATAAATGAAGCTTTCAGGTTGTTTAAAACAGCTTTTGTTGGCTGTTGTAAGTTAAAGATGATGCATTTATTGAGTTGCAGATCTTTCCTGGATGTGATTCAATGGAGATTTTAAATACTTTGTTTTCTGAAGTGTTGTCTCTTACATAGATTATTTTTAACTTGGACAAATATGCCAGTATTTTTAGCTTGGAACAATTAGAACAATTGATAGATTGTAAAGTTAATTTATAATTTTGTTGATTTCCTGTTATGCAAACCATCCATGTAACTGTCACTCTTAAAATAATTACTGAGTATCAGTCAGTAGTGATAGTTGCTCTGATAGCTTCTGTACTGTGCCTGTTTTATGTAGGAAAAATCAATATTTAAGGTACTTTAACCTATAATGTTCGCTGGAGCTGAATGGTTAAAATGTGTATGTGTTATTTGGGAGGTTTGTGTTGCCATAGTGTCTATCCTGCTTTGATTTGGCCTTTAATTGTGTTTGATGCTGTACCACAGACATTTTTTTTCTCCTAAAACTTTCTGGAATTCTTTTGAAAGGGAATAAAATAGATAGCCTAACATTTTTGAATTACTTAGGATTGTGATCGCTTAGCTTGTCGATATTACAAATTTATATTTTGAAACAAAACTACAAAAGACCGGGCTTTTTTGTTTTGTTTTCTTGTTGTTGTTTGTAATTTAAAGCTGCGTCTGGGGGGTGCATTGGGGAACAGGTCAAGGGGAGTGGGTTTGTGCATACCCTGCCCAGGAAGGGGAGGAAGGATGCTCTTGACAGCGAAGGTCAAATGAAGTCAGTCTCTGGATGTGCCTCGCTTGAGACTTTCTGCGTAATTTTCAGGAAATTGCTTAATCCCTGTGTGCTTCAAGTTCTTAATCTCTAAAACAGGTAAAACATCTCAGTCAAATCTGGGTGGTTAGAGTGAAGTTAATTGTAAGGAATTTGTGATCCTTGAAGTAAAGGTAATTTATACAACATGCAGAGCAGGTGAAGTCCTGTGTTTGTAATCACCTCTGCAGGCAAAGCAATGTGCTGTTATTTAGCAATCTTTTTTTGCCCTTTAGATTATTACACTTTAAAAAAA
>VXAA01005745.1:198007-388806 GCA_013399115.1 Anseranas semipalmata | reverse complement strand
AAAAAAAAAAAAAAAGGACATTCTGGCTTAGTCTGATGTGAATTCATGCAGGCTGTAGAGTTTGAACAACTCATTCCCACTTCAAGCCTGTAATCTTTTTATTCACTTAGAGCATAAACAGAACTGATACCAACAACTTTTGTTATCTGTCTGAATTCGTCAGCTATATAATGCTTGTCCATTTTTGTAAGGAGTTTATATACTCCAAGATTAGGGAAATACTGCTCCCTATTTAAAAAGCCATGGGATGGGCGACATGCGGAGCTGTACCACCAGCACCACGTATCCCTGCCTGCTGGACCTGTAGCACCATGTCTCACCGAGGCAGGAGGTGGTCTGAAGGAGTGCTGGTGTACTCAAACCCTGCCTTAAACAGAACCCCAGGGAAGACGAACAGGGAACAATGTTTCAAAAGTGCCCATTTGGAAAGAAATTTGAGTGGGGTTTTCTTCAGATCTCGTATACCAAAAATACATGTTGCTTTTACATGGTGAGTTTGTGTTTGCCAGTGTGTTGCCATACACTTGCAAGAGGTTTGAGACTGACTTATCTAGCAAGTTTTGTTCATGGTAAGTGTCGTAATTCTTTTGGTTGTGCAGCAGAGGTGTTCAAAAAAGGCTGTCTTTAATCTGGGGGGGTCATTCTCCCTTATGTCCTTTATAATCCAAAGGTCAGAGAGGCTCTTGCTCTGCTCCAAAAAGGACTGTTGGATCATCGTCTTAAAGGGTGCTTGGGGAAACCAGCTTCCCTAGGTTAAAAAAAAATAGCTTTTCTGAACACTTCTTGGCCCTCTCCCATCTTTCTAGCCTAATTTACATCATCTGATAGAAGGGATTTGCCATTTTATTCTGCAAGGAAATAACTTGTGTGGCACCTCTCATTCCTCTGTTAGAGGTGTTTAGATGCCCTCAGAGGTTGTGCCCATCCACCAGGCAGCTCGTGTTACTGGAGATGAATTCCCCACTGTGTTGGAAATCATGGCACAGATAAAAAGCACAGTTTAATGCAAACTGACACTGTTTTGGCCAGTTCTTTAATTGCTTTCTGGTTCTCTGAATAAAAGGAAATCGGAGCTGGTCCCCTGTTCTGCCAAATTATAAGTGAGAAACTGTGGAAAGTCCAGTGAAATGTGTTGCAGCTGAAGGTGCTCTTGAGAGGAAGTTTATCAAGGATGAAAGCAGTGGTTGGAGAAAAGATGTTCAACCTGTTTGGTACCCTGACATAACTTCTGCAAGAACATGTCCTTTCTCCTGGAGCGTGCTTCCCATTTAACAAGTGCAGAGCAGTTGCAACCCCCAGATAAGAAACCAGGCATTAAAAGTAGCTTTAATCCACAGCGGTTGAAGATTCCTAGGGTACAGAGGTCCGTCATCTTTTATTCAAATGGACTTTGCAATGCCTTTGTGCCTGTCAGTGCCCAGAAGTAGAGAGGGCAGCGGGGATGAGTTTGGTTTGGCGTTACTTGGAATTTTGTTCCTGAATGTTTATTAATTGAGTAAAACTATATTTTCAGCTTTTTTTTTTATACTCAGTAAATAATTGCTTATTATTAGTTGTGGAAAGCTAAAGAGATGTTCAGCACGTATACTTTGAATGTAATGTCCAAAATGTTTTTTAATGGTGGGGGAAAAGGCTGTTGAAAAAACTAGCTTTTTTTCTACAGAGGGCAAAATTCCTTAATTCTCTTACAGAAGGCTGTCACCTGGTTCAAGTAATCCAGGATAGGCTGTATCCGTTCCTGCTGGCCTATTCTTGGTTACTTGCACTGGGAGGCAGCCGCAGCAGCGTGAACCAGAAGGACAAGGCTCAAGAACGCGTTATTTCCTCTTCACCATGAAGAAGATGCACCTAGCCCAAGACATAGGAGATCACAGAAGCCTGAGATGAAATGAGCAAATTTCTTTGTCATTACTTAAAGTTCGTGTTATTCTGAAGTTGGTTTCGAAAGGCAATTCTTTCTGTCCTATTTAATTGATCGAAATTAAGCTCTGTTTCTCTTTTGGTTTACAAATGCTAAGTCTTTTTAGGTAAAGACTGCTTTGAGGTATAGAAACTATACGTGGAAATACCAAATGCTTGAAAACAATTCAAGATAATTACTTGTGTTCTGCCCTTAGCAGTTGTAAATACAGAATCCTGTGAAAACATGCCCAGTGCCTGGTTCGTGCCTTAGCATTTTAAGAGTAAGGTTCATAAAAAATGACTGTATTCTGTTAATTCTTACTGTGATAAGGAAGATATGAGTGAGCATGCAGTACAGAAAAATGGAGGTTTTCTTAATACCCTGAAGACAGTATATAAATCTCAGAAAAATGCCAGGAGCCAGTTAGTCTAGAGACTTAAACTGAAGACGTCAGGCAGCAGAGGAAAAAGCCAAGCCACAAATAACCATGCGGCATTGAGATTCAAGCCCAGCCGCTAACAAAGTAAAGGGAAAAAATTCCAAATGAGGAGGAAGAGGAGAAAAGAGCTGCACTGTCGGCTGAAGAAAGCTTTTTCTGTGAAATAAACCAAAGAGATTTTGTAGCCCGGGATACGGGTACACTTGCACTTGCTTCCAGGATCTAAGTAGGAATTCTCAAAGCGATTTTGAGGGGAATAGCCATCCACAGTGTTAAGAAATGTTGCTCTGGAAAAAAATCAGTGTTGGTTGAAAAGAAAGGGATGAAGGAGCTGGGGCCTTTTGGGGGGGAGGGATATGGTGAGGCCTCCTCTGACGAAGCTGCATTTATTACTAATGAGACATTTAAATGAGGAGCAAATCTGTTGGCCAGGGTCCAGTAGGTAATATTTAAGGCAAAACAGCAAGGGAAACTGAAGCAGAGGTGGGTGAGGGTTGCTTCGTGACGGCTCAGGAGATCTAAACGACAGAACGGAGCCGATGCAACCTAAAAACGCTGGGTGCATACAGCTCGTGTTGAGCAGTTGCTGCCGCATGGCAACAGGAGACCTACAAGTTGCAAAAAGAGAGCATTTTCCAAATATTTGCTTTTATAAGCTCTCTCCTTTCCACAAGGCTGTGGTTGAGCAGCTCTCAGGCAGTAGCTGCTGGGTTGGGTTTCTGGAGGCTCCGTTTGTGGAGGAGATGGGTTATGTCGCAAGCAGCGACGTTCATAGCCTTGGCTGGGAGTTTGTGATTACATTCCAAGTGGGAATACTTCACCAGCACAGGCATAGATAGGGGTGGGAGGAAAGGAGACTTCTGCTGTGGCTGAAAACACTCCTTTTTAAAAGGGAAATGAATACTGGATTGCAGCACTTACAACCCAAGAATGATTTTAAGATTTTGGGGCGTCCCTTTGTGCTCTCACGAGTAACCGTAGGATTACAGTTCCAGGTTAAAGAATTAAGAACTTCATTATGAACTGTAGAGTTAATGAGTAACTTGTTTCCTGCTATCTTTCCTCTTACAACTGGCAAGTCAGATAAGTCTCTTTCTGAGCACCCAAATGCAGAGTGACTGCAGCTGGCTTTCTACCCATCTCTTCAAAGATTTGAAGAAATAATTTGGAAAGGAAATACTACAGAGCAACTTTGTGTAGTAAGATTTAAGTGAAGAACTAATTACGCTGTTATAGGAGGGAAATTACTTGGTTTATGCCTAGTGAAATACAGGAAACTTTGCTGTAATTATCTGGAAAGAGCGATGCTGAAGTACATCTTTCAAGTGTCTTTAACTTTTAATTCATAAAACGTCACATTTGATCGATTGGTTGGGTGCTGCTCTGGTTGTTTTACAAAAACAAGTCTAGGTTATAAATTCTTGTCTGCGTCAGTGTTTGAACGTATTGCTTGAATTTGAGGGGTAGAACTAAAGTTTAGTTAAACTCAATAGAAATAACAAAGCAAATCAAGTCTTCAGTCTTCACACTATGAGCTATTTGCCACATAAAGCAAAGTAGAAAAGTAATTAACGTTTCTGCTTTAGTCATTAAGGTACAAATCCTCAGATATGTTTTTAATAAAACTTTGCTTTCAGATTTAGGTTTTAAATTTCAGATCCTTGTTATACAACTTCTTTTTCTTTTGCTAGAGGCTTTAATTGTTGCACATAAGTTCAAGGTGGCATTTCCTTATTTTTTTCCTTCAGGCTTTTTCTCTGGGTGCCTTATGTTTTTTGCCTTTTTATTGCTATGAATCTAGTAAAATACATGCAACTAATCTAGTTCTCCTGCATATCAAAGAAAGAATTCCTGAAATTGCATCAGGCTTGCAATTCTTCTTGAATTCAGGTATATGCCAGACTTTTCCATTTGAAATTTCCAGCTTTAGGGATTATCTGCCAAACGGAGAAGATAAAACGCTGCCAGTGTTTTCTCTCAAACTTTTAATCTAACCACAAACAAGATAGATAAATATTTTTCACTCAAACTCCCCTCTTCAGCTTCCCAGTGTATTGTGGACTAGTCGCAAGCTTTCTAACCAGCAGTTACCTTATCTCTGTCATTTCTGCAAACACAAATCATCTCGTTTGCTCTGAAAAAGCAAGCAAGGAGGTTCTAATATTTATTAATCGGGTTGTTGACAGTAGGCAGCCAGGCTGCCTGGATGCTTGTCAGTGCAGAAAGGCAACTTAGCGCTGTTGAAACCAAGCTGCTCCAGAGGAGCGAGATCCGGAGCATTCGCCGTCTCTATGGGAAGGGCACAGTAGGAGATGATTTAGACTTTGCCACTGAATTTTGAAAGCGGCGTTTGCTAGACGTGCTGCATGGTGCTGTGAAGATTTTTGGTGAATGCCTCTGCACAGAGCCCGATGACTGATAAGTATCAGGGGTGAGATAGCGCCTGGAATTCAGAAAATGAGAGAATTAGCCCCAGGAAGAAAACAATTCCCTATTGTGCAATTCCTATCATCATAGAAGTTTCTTCAGATTTATTTCTTATATAAAGATTTTTAGAATGATGGCACCAGCACCAAAATCATGTTGGTTGAGAGGTCTGAATCGTCATTTCTTGGAAAGCCCTACTGTCTCTCTTTGCCTTTAATGAGATTTTCAGGAAGCATCACTCCAGGTGATGCACAGTATTTGCAATTGCATAATCAGCATGGGTCTTCGCAGTCCATGCATTCAAATTCTCATTATTGAATGTCTGTTTTTATCATATATACTTTTTTTTTTTTCTTTCAGCATCTCATTTGAAGTGCTTGCATGCTAACTTTTGTTTCTTCAAGTGTTTAGGATTACAGTGGTGGGTTGGGTTTTACTTTTTCCTTTCCTTTTACCTTCAACACCATTTGACCTAAATAGTCATTGTCATTCCAGGTTTATGTATTGAAGCGACCACATGTGGATGAGTTTCTTCAGAGGATGGGAGAGCTCTTTGAATGTGTACTCTTCACAGCCAGTCTGGCAAAGGTTTGTCACCTCTTCATCTCAATCACCCACGTAATGCCAGTCAGTGGACTTTTGGTTGGGTTTTCTATGGATAATGATTTCCGCAGTTGGTACCATCTTAATTTTTCCCCTTCTTTTCTGCTTCTTTGTCTGACGGTGTGTACTTTGTCTGCTAGTGTGTGGGTAAGTGTTCCCATGGTAACGCTATCACATATGGGCTCTGCTCATAATGTAGCCTCCATGCATTGCTCATAATGCCAATATGAAAGGCTTACAAGTTACCATGGTTATCGTGAGAAATTAGAACAAATAGCCTGCCAGTACAGCAGTATATTAAAGCCGGGCATGAAATAAAATACACCGTATTTAACGCTATCTACATGATCAAGCGGTGACTCAGAAATTCATTGCGTATGAAGAATTTGGAACGTGTTTTTATCCTGTCAAGGTGCAATTGCAATCTGGGGTTAGGAAATTAGACGTTTTGTAAAGGCTGAAACATCAGCAGGAATATTTTGTGCCCTCTGGTAGCAGTAGTACCTTGTAGGTAGTCTTGTGGTAGACATTACAGTAGTAGACACTTAAAATTCAGTTCTTTTGATATGGTGTTTGTGGTGTCCTGTTTATAAAGCTGTTTTTATTCTTTTTAAATAATACTCTAGCGTAGTAAATTTTTACTCCAATACACTGTAGAGTTTGGTGGAAGGGGACAAGACCCTGTTTGATCTACCATTGTGCCTTATGTTAGCCATCTTCTGTTTGGTCACAACATGAAAATCCTAAATAATGAAACAATTTTGTACTGCAGTTAGCTGCCTAGCAGTTTTCAGAGTCAAGAGATGACTGATTTCAACATCAATTCTGTTTCTTAGTTGAAAATACAGGAAAATTGTAACTCCTATTCTGTAGAAATAAGTTCTGACTACCGTTTCCAAGTACACAGTCACTTCATGTTCCGATTTATTCGGATGTTTTTCCTTGGACAGTTTATATCAGTTGTTGGATCCTAAGCTGTGCCTCACTTGAAGTATCATCTTATGTATGAAATGGTACACATTTAAGATACTGTCCTTTTGAGAATGTCCCAGTATTGTACGTGAGCATTTTGCCTAATAACATCTTTGTCTGATCTTTTATGGCCCAATTATGCAATTTGATAATCTTAAGACTCTTACTGACACAGTCATTCCATAGCCATCGTATAGAGGAAAAAAAAAAAGCTGCATCAAGCTGAGATGCATGCATTGCAGTTTGTCTTCAGAGGCAAGTGAAAATGAATCAGCTGGGGAAATGGCATCCTATTGATTTTCTGTTAGTGTTCATTGGTTTTATGGTAATGTTAGGTGAGATCTCTGGATCCATCAACTTCTAGGTGTAAAAGGGCAACTGTAAGATGACCCTAAGAAGAAAACCTAATTGGTAAATCACAGGAAACATATTATCTGAAGAGAGTGCAAGTTAGCTTTCTTCAGAAAGATAAGCGTTCTAATTCTGCGTTATCTATTAATCACTTCAGGTTTGCAGACATGTAAGTTAATTAAGAAGGAGTGGGGAAGAAAATGAGGAACAGGCATTTTGTCTGAAATAATTTTGTGTTCATTCTTTATAGTTCTGTGAATTAGCCTTATCTGAAGATTGCTAACTTTGGGTTTCTGACTTCTATTTTTAAGTATGCAGACCCAGTAGCCGACTTACTGGATCGCTGGGGTGTGTTCAGGGCAAGGCTATTTAGAGAATCCTGTGTTTTCCACCGAGGAAATTACGTGAAGGATCTGAGTCGGCTGGGACGTGAGCTGAGTAAAGTTATTATAGTGGATAATTCTCCTGCATCTTACATCTTCCATCCTGAAAATGCAGTAAGTATTCTTAGTATTCCAAGTACTCAACTGTAGCTTTATCTTTTTTCTGGTCTCTTCCCAGACACTTCTGGTTCAGAAAATACACTTTCAGAACACTAACATTTTTAGTCTCTGTGTCTTCTTAGGCTGCAGGTAGGTTCTGGTATTCGCTGCCGAACGGTGAAGGGCTGTGGCAAACAGATCTTGACAGTGTGTCATAGTCACGACTGTTCCTCTGCTTTCAGTTTTAGCTTTTGGCATGAAGTCCATCAGTTTTGAGAAATACCAAGCAGTGTAGAACCTGCATAACTAACCTAGATCTAAAAAGTGAAGTTGCCCTCCAGCATAGTTTTTGTTCTTCAGGCTGGTTTTTACAGTAAGGATGGATTACTTGAACTGCTTTTGGTTCTCCATCTTTTTCCATTGTGTGAAAGAAATTATTTTATTAGACAAAGATAGTGTTTTGCTGGTTACTGTATGTGTTCTTTATTCATGGCTAAGGGGAATTAAAAAATGAAGATGCTGTTGTGTTTCACTTCCAAGTATTTTTGTGATAGCTTCATAATTAAAATGTTAGTCAACAAGTTCATCAAGTTTTAGAAATAAGGATAAAAGACAGGCAACAGAATTTCAAGGGAGAATAATTAGAAGCAAGGCAGTTTCACTGTGTTTTGTTACAGCTCCAGAAGCTGTGATGGAACGGTCTGGCACTTGCCCCTTCCATTGCTACAATCGGTACAGATGCTCACATCTGTTTTGTAGCTGCCAGGACAGCAAGCTGGAACTTCCCTTAGATCTCCTGACTCTTAAACAACCAGGCTGTGTAATGTTTTCTTTGATGGTTTTAGGCTGCCTTTTCTGTGAACTGTTAAAATTAGCATAAGGAAATTTTTATCAGGGACATTGTTTTGCATGGTCCTCCCTCTCTGGATAGCATTTTTTTAATGTGAGCTGCTTCATCTTACAGCAGTGAGCTTTTAAATTCAGATCTTAATACTGTACTGTCCTAAATGATTGGGTGAAAACATTCTTTCTGGTTGGTGCCACACATGGTTTAAAGTTGCTATTTATAATAACCAGGAGCTGTAACTCTAATTTATGTTCATGGTTAAAATTAAAAACCTCATCCGAATCATCATTTGGTATCTCGGAATTCAGTGCCAAGGAAATAATGAGCTGTAGAAATTTGGGAGATGAAATTAAAGACTTTGTCAGAATGGTTTAATCATGTATAGAAAAGTGCTGCTAGCTAACTGATAGTTGAGATTCTGCAGAAACCAAAGCATGTAACTTAGATCCAAGATGGTCTTTAAAAGACCTCAGTATACTTTCACAGTGAAGATACACAGAACTCCTTCTGCAAATCCAGCCCACATTTAAGGAGTATTATTAGATGCATTATTTTCTGAACCAGCTCTTATATTTTAATCGGAGAGAACTGTTCAGTATTCACTGTTTAAATATTTCCTCTTAGCCTCGTGTGCCAGAGGAGGCTGTTGCTGCATGCCTGTGTTTAGTGACTCACACTGATAATACTTAGAGGGGAAAAAAAGACTTGCCCATAAATAATTTTTTCCAAGTGGAGCATCAGTGCAGCTTTATAAGCAGCATGCATTTTCCTTCCAGTCTGTTCTGAATGTCAAGGAGGCAGAACAAATCGAGCTGCCCAGTGTTGTGGTGTGTAGGCTGCCTGGACTGCTGGTGCAGGTCAGCTCTGTGCCATGCTGGTTTTACCCTCGGATCGGGGGTTAATTTAGGTACTGGAAATTAGAACTTGAACCTGGCGCTCTGCTTGAATGCTAACGCCCAGGAATTTGCCTCACTTGCGGTGGCAGTGAGGGTCACAGGGCATCTATGGAAGCAAAACTCACGTGCTTTCTTCACGTCATAAAGTCTTCATAGCATTCGTTGGTTGCTTTGTTTCAGGTGCCTGTGCAGTCCTGGTTTGATGACATGACAGACACAGAGCTGCTAGATCTTATTCCTTTCTTTGAAGGACTAAGCAAAGAGGAAGAAGTTTACAGTATGCTTCATAAACTCTGCAACAGGTAGCCCTTAACTTTGACTGACTTCTGCTACTAGATTGCAGTTGCTAGAGGATGTCTCCATCTTTTTCAGCTCTTTCAAACGTAAGCTTTGGGGAGGTCACTCCTGTCAGAAGTGCTACTCTTGATCTTCCTGTTACGTTGGACACGAAGGACAATCATGAGTGATGCTATTAAGCCTTCAGAAGCCTGACTCCTAAGGTCATGTGTTCAGACTACTTTTTTAAAGGAAAAAAAAAAAAAAAAAAGAAGCTATTTTAAATGGGACTCTTTTAATGAATTTCATAAATGGACATCTTTTACTGGATCAGCTTTTCTTAAAACATGCCAAAAAAGAAGCTTGTATTTCAGCAGTTGAATTTCTCTCCCTTTCTTCCCCTCCCACTATGCAGACAATTTTACCCCCCTGCTTAGAGCAGTTGACCTGACTCTGAATTTTTTCTTACAGAATGAAGTGCCTTTTTGAATGTTATTTTAAGATAAAAATTCATTTTTGTATAAGACTTATTTCCAGACATCTTTTAGTCTTGTATTGTCTAAATGCTTTAAAAGGAAAAAGGAAAAATTTTATAGAGCACTGTAATATATAACAAAGGAAAAAGTTAAAACAAAGATGCTGGGTTCCTGTCTCCACGTTGACATTAAGTTGTATTACGTTTTGTCATGCTCAGAAGGTTTAAGCGTTTGTGGGAGGGGCGATTTGGGTTACATGGTTGTTTCACTGATATGATTTTGGATACAGTTTTGAACATATCTGCAGTTGTTTGAGTATTAGGGAATGATGGAATTGAGAAAATAGGGTGACAAATAGATCTAAAGCACCTTTTATTCTAGACAGATGAAGTTCTATTGTTTCTGCTTACGCACAACTGCCATGCCTCTCATTTTTTGGAAAATCATTATCTTGGGAGAATGGGGAGGAGATCTATTTATTAGTTTAAAATTCTTTTCTTAAAAAGAAACCCATCTGGGTAAGCTGGATCTGTATTGAGCTGTTTGGAGTACTTTTTTCTTTTAATTGCTGCTACTGTATACTCACCAAATGGAGTTGACCATCGGCTGTTATACTGTTTTTGCCACTGTGCCTGTGCTATGAAACATTTTCTGTAAGCTGCAAACTTGGGCAATAAATAAAATGCAGGCTTCGTAACCCACCCTTATGTATTAATCCTATGGTATCTGATATACCAGAGAACTCAGTTAAAGGTGACCTGCAAAGGAAATTTTTTTTTATGATTGTATTTTTCTTCTGTGGTTTTTTTTTTTTTTTTTTTTTCAGTTTAGATGAAGCCCTCTCCTTTCTTTGGTACATAAAAATGGAAAAATATTTTTCCCTTATCTCTGATTTGCATTTCTTCCTTCCCAAGGTATAAGGTACAGGCTAGGAGCTATACCAAGTCCTGCTAGAAGGGCAGAAGTTACTAGCCTCGACTTTTCTCTAAAGTGGTCCTCTGCTTTGGAGCTGAATAAGCCTCATCTCTCAGTCTGGGATTCTGCTTAGCATCTACTCTTCTGTAGTGTCATCGGTACCCTAGAATAACTTTTAACTATTTTAAGCCTTTTGAAGGAAAGTGCACACTTTTTTTTTTTTCCTTTCCAGTGTCACCTTTTAATTATTTTCCGCACCAGAAACCTACAAACATAAAAATCACAGCTATATTTGGCTGCCATAAAAGAAAACTAAACGGAGTAGTTGGTGCTTCTAATTAGCCTAGTGCTAAATTCTGAATAGTAGATCCCCTTTGTCTTTTCCTTTTTTTCTTGCAAAATCCTGATGACTCAGAAAAAAAAAAACAAAATTGCGATCGACTTGGATCGTCATCCTTGTCTCAACCATTGGTGAAGCAGCTTAACGAATCCATTCATAGAAGGGCAGGCCAGCCTACACAGGCAGCGAGTGGATTGTCGTAGGCGCAGCGCAGGCGGGGGGACGACGTGCCCCTTGCTGTGCCTCGCCGGGAGGGTGATGGAGGCAGTCCCGTGACACTCGTGAGTCTGTCCGGCGTCACCGTTTTCTTTTCTTACCAGTCGGCATTACCTTAGTACTGTATCATTCTGTGCCACAACGAAAGACAAAACTGACGCTTAAACGTTAAAAAAAAAAAAATCAACAAAAAAAGCCCTACGTTGTTTCAAAAAAGACGTATGGATTCTGGTTAGTCCATTAACGTTTACTTTCAGTTTAAGGTTGTTTAATTTTGTATTTGAATTCAGAGTAATGAAACTGTAAGCTGCCAAAAAGTTGTTCTCTGAGCAGTATTTTCAACTGTGCTTGTAGCTTCTATGCTGCAAATACAGTTTGCAGGGAAGTATTCAGGTTGTAGTTAGTTGTGCAGGTATGATAGGAATGGCTGAAAAAAATTCAAAGACTTTCTCACTAGCATTAGACCAAACAATCTTCCAATTAGACAATAAATAACCCCACTGAGACATTACCATTTTACAGTTGTAACCTGTTGTACGTGAGACGAACCATGTCATTACTTTGCATTTATGAAAGCAGCGATTTCATGAACCAGTTGCCTTAAGTCTGTGAATGAATGTTGATTATTAAAGTGTCTTGTATTGTTTTAAAATCCACATATAATGGACAACTGAACTTCTGTTCCAGCTTCTGGATGAACGGTTTTGATGATGCTCTGTACAATCCTACTTGTTCTGTATTGTTTTTCAGCTCTTGAAATCCACAAATTTCCAGGAAAAAAAAAAAAATTAACTGAGTACAGCATTAAAATGATACTTGGTGACAATACGAAGGGGTAAAACTTAGCAACAGTTTCCATCTCTGCTAGCATCCTAAGACTATTTTCTGTAATTTCTGTTGTAGAGTTTGTTTTTTGTGCTTTCTTTTTTCTTTTTTTTTGCTCATTCCCATTGAAATAAAACTTGGAGTGTTCCGCAGTCAAGTTTGGGCTTGCCTGGCTATTCAGATTTGGGCAAAGGGATCAAACCATCATATTTGTTTATTTTGACGCTATTGTCGTACTTAGAAATTCATGTTTTAAGTTTGTTTGAATATACATGCGCTATATATTTAAAGCATCTAGATTTTAACAAAGCAATATAGTTCTGTCTGTAAAGCCAGATAAATGAGTGGAATGTTTGTAAAATTTGCAATACGGGTACTTGATTGTATTTTAAATGCAAGATTTAAAAAATTAAAATAGGAGAAAAAAATATTTACTAAACCTCTCACATATTTTAAAGTGCAGTTAATGCATGCAGGTCTCCAGGGCTGTTATTCACCTTGGTTCTCAGTTATATTTCTGGATATCGGAGAAGTATTGAAAAGGCTTTTCCAGTTGGTCATTGCATCCAGCTAAAGAGATGCTGCCTGGCCTGAAGTTCTGTTGTCCGTTTTATGTTGGGTTAAAAAAGGGTTTTTGCCTGTATAGGTATTTTTAAATTAAGCTGTAAGGCAGAATGCCTTAGATTCTTGAAATTCAACTGAGGTGTTACGATTAAATTGCCATTTGTTAAACTAGGGCTGTGCGCAGAATATTTGTTAACCACCAAGAAGCGTGGCAGGTTTCGATGGAGGATCGTAGCAAATGTACAATATTGCTGTGTTCATTTAGGTAGCTTCGGATGAATAATTTGTCTATTGTTTTGCCCTTTAATCTTTTTTAAACAGGAAAGTTATCCATGGAAGAAACACCTGAAGAGATTTGGTTATCAGTGTATGCAGTCACTTTATCACAGCATGATTTTGATTAGACTGGTTGGGGACAATAAAGTATCTGAATGACACCGGTGTGTACTGATCTTGCAGCTTTTGAAATTTCAGTGTAAAAAATCTGTAGCTATATAGTTTCCAAACACGTAATCCTATGTTTTACAGATTCTTTTTAACTAATAAAACACAGTACCGCACAGCCCTATTTGTAAAACAAAAACATGTTTGTGCCTCTGATTTCCAAGGTGCTGTGATGTATGCCTTTGTGGGGCGAGGAGGGCAGGTGAGACTCGCGCGGGGCAATTGCTTTAAAATCTCTGGGCTAACTATGCAAAACCAGCTGTCAGTTTTCTGTTTCACATTATATTGTAAAAATCCAGCTGACTTTTTTTTTTTTTCTTTCTTGTTAAAGATCTATTGGGAACTTCTTAAAAGAGGAGTAAGCAATGGAAATGTTTCTTGATTATTTTTTTTTCTAATAATGGAGCTGTTTACACTTTAATGCAATGAACAATCCAGCGATACTTGAGAAACACTACAGATACCATATGAGTGTTTTCAGGAGAGAGAAGTGTTGTCAATCAGGTATTGAATGGTTTCTTTACTGTCACAAATAAAAAAAAAAAAATTAACAATATAATTACTTGTGCATGTAATACTTCTCTGGGAAAAAGAATTTCTGCCCTTTTCCTTTCAGTAATAGTCACTGCCCTCATTTGACAGGGACTTCATTCCTGCCATGTGCCACATCCGTGTTAGGCAGTAAAATCCCCTTCTCTATTCCACTCTCCTCCCCTTCTCCTTTTCTTAAATCATGTATAGGACTCCTTATTGACTGCTCTGGCACCTGCCTGTGCAAACAGAGCTGATGAACTACTGATGAACTCTGCTAAATAAATTGGTGGTGACTCTGGCAGATGTTCCAGCTATTTAGATCTCTGGGATGAGATCATACAATAATTTGTTCAAGTCTCAAAGCTGGGTGACTTCTTTTGAAGGGCTTACTTCAGCTACTTGAATAGCTGTTCTTAAAATCGTTGCCATATCTGAATGAATATCTGAATAAAATGCTTTATTTGGTTGGAAAGTCTATTTCAAGACTTTTATCTGACACAGTGAGACTTAAGCAGAGCCTTCCTTTCTAGGAAAAGGCACATAATATTAATGCTTTATGAGCAGAAAACCTCAGGCCTGTTAGAATAAACAGCTGGCTCAAGATAACGCATTAGTTGCAATTTTTTAGTTATTCCTGTGATTGGTTGGAATGACCTAGACTGCCTTCACTTTGTGGTGGGTTGGGCTTTTTGATTTTTTTTTCTTTTTTTACCAATCTCCTTAACTGCTACTTAGGGTAAAGATGCCTGTCTTTCACTCAGTAAAACAAGTATTTCAAAATTCACAAAACAGCTCTTTTATAGAGGTGAGGAGGATACGGTTGTTCTCTCCTGGCTGATTGAAACTGTTTGCAAAATCGCATACACCATCGTCTATACGTACCTCTGTGCACATGGTTTCCAATTTCTTTTTCCTTCTTACTGTGTTCTGACTCGGAAGGAAAGCCATCCGCTCCGAGATGCCCTGCAAGATGACCAGGGCTCTGCCAGGTGGGCTGTGGCTCCAGGGGACCCTGCAGCCTCCAGCAGTTCTCCTGGCACGCGATGGCAGCGCTGCAGGACCTTCATGGTCCGGGCTTCCCAATCACCCAGCTGGGGCAGGTGGAGCTCGCCTGGACTCCACTGCTGGTTCTCCTGGAGCTACTGGAAAATCGATGATCCTTGGGTAATACATTGGTTTGGACAGGTTGGCAAACTCAAACCTGAAACGCTTCCAGACGTGTTTTGTTAAAAGCCCTCGCAAGCGCTAATTGGAAGGGAGCTGGGCAAGGAGCAGGTTGTCCTAATTGCCTAATGCCACGTTAAGCAGCAGTTTTGAAGCACAGGAAGTGCACGAACGTCTTGGATTCGATAGGGAATCGATTTAAAATCCCACACCTTCCTGTGCAGTGATGTAAACAGGGCAGATGTGGTCATCGTTCAAACCAGCAGCAAGCTGCATTTTTGAGGTGGTGGCTGTGGCAGCTTGGTCATGTCCCCGCGGGCCTTGGAGGGCCCTGTGCTGCAGGTGTACCCCCCACCGCTCCTCCCCATGGCCATCGTCGTCTCATTTTGCAGCCGTCTCTTAATTTAGTGCTGTAGACACACTCGATCGGGCTGTAAATTGCACCAAAATGCTGGACAGAGAAGTGAAGCTCGGCGGCCTTAGCAGTCACCTCGGGCTGGACTCCAGCTGGGCCCAGGCTGTTGCTACTTGAAGGCGAACGCAGGATTCGGCGCTGAGCCGGGAGCCTTGGGCACCCCCTGTGAGACCCGTCGCTCTCCTGGATCCCGAGGGTCGAGTATTTCGTCCTCACACGTGCGACTGTACCCCACCTAGGGATTCGCAGCGCTTCAATAAACGTTACACACGAGGCTGAGGGTTGTTTCAGGAGTCGCTGGCTTGGCAATGGACTGGTTTCTTTGTCAGGTTTTTATGAGCTTTTGTGATGAAAACCAAATTTCTTCACAGTGTAACTTTGTGACTTTTTTTTTTCATGCTTTGATTGTTTGCTAATAAACAATCTGTTATTTTTTTCATCCTCTCCATGTCTGATCATGCATGTAGTTGAAGCCCCTCTGCCTTCCCCGTGCGGTTCTCCTTGGGGGAAATACTGGGGGAAAAAAGCAAAGACTGCAGAGAACCAGGGCAGAAAGTTCTTGTTCCATTCCTGCCCAAGTCTTTTGTTTTGCTGGGCTCTAGGCAAGCTTAAAGCCTTGACTGTTAGGCATTCTCCCTCTAGCAGCATATTTGGCAGTTGGGTGCCCCCGGAAAAACCTTGGAAATGCCTCTTGCGAGCGTGTGCATCGCTGGTGATCCTGAGCTAACCTGGTCCTAGGTTAACCAGCAGCAACCAGCCTGCAGCCGAGCAATGTTTGTACCCAGAGCAAACTGGAGGGAGCTGGCGGGGCTGTGCTTGGCGAATTGGTTCAAGGTGACCGCGGGGAGCTGCGGCTCCTTGGGCACGTGCCTCCGCTGGGTCTTCAGGCGGTAGCGTGGGTAAGAGCCCGAAAGCCGGAGTCCTTATGCTGATGAAGTCAGCTGGTGTGAGTGAAGCTCGTGCTGCAGATGAACCCACAGGAATACTGACCACGCTCGGACATTTTTGTGCATCATTTTCCTATGAAAATCATTTAATTAATGTTTTTAGGTTTTTTTCCTCATCTTTACATAATGACCTGGTTACTACATGCCATACCATGAGAGGCAGCAAACCACAGACTTAAGTAAAATTTAAGTGTTTTTTACACACCTAAAATTTAAGGGTGTAATACCGGTGTCTGGGGCCATGCTGTTCTTTCATGAGCAAACGCATTTATAAGATGAAGGGAGGGAGGTTTGTGATGAGAGCTGAGCCCATTTCTAGCTGAGCTGGGCCACTTGTGGTGTAAGGGTTGGGCTAAGACTGAGCTTGGATGGGTTTTGTCTTGGCTCTATATCCCTTAATCTTCCTTCTAATATTTTATCTTAATAGTGAGGCTTTTGGAGGCTCACTGTGTGTGCACTTAGCCCAGTGGAGCCTCAATCTCCTCTGAACCCTCTATTGGCATCTTAGTAATTCAGTTAATGCAGATTTAGATGAATCATCGTTCACTGGGCCTGATCTCTAATCTCCTGAATAGGTCTTGAAATAATAATTGGAAGAGTGGGGGCAAATAGTTGGGATGACGATGGCTGCGATTCACGAATGGTTGGAACATTGCATGAAGAGGATGGGCTGGGAGCTGGGGAGGTCCGGGGACGAGCTGTGGCAGGGCCCAAAGCCTTCGGAAAATGGAGAGGAAAATGAAGCTTTGAAGGCTTTGGCCATGCAGGGCTTGGGCGCACCACGAGATGGTGCAGCTGTGCAGTGATGGCTTTTAGAGGCGCCGTAAAGGGAGTTTTGAAGGCATTATCTCAATAAAAACAGCACCACGGCTTTGGGGTCTTAATCTCCTGCTGCCGTTGTACTCCGTGTGGGAAATGTCTTCCTTCAATTAAAATCTCTCTCGGTGCTTCAGAGGTAATTTCTTCATTTGTTTAATGAACGCTGAGTTTCCCTCGCAAAAGGAGCTGGGGTCTCCCCAGCTGAATACAGCACAGAAAGTATTCACGTTAATTTTAGTGATTGCTTTGTTTCTTCCCTGAAAATGCAAAATCCTGTCATCAGTACATGAAAAATAAAGAGGGAAATCAATATTTTCCACGTAGAGTTTAAAATGATGTTGTTACACCTTCCCTAGCGTGGTAAACATTATTCTCCAAAATCTTTGCTGCTAACCTTGGCGTTTCGTTTGTTTGTTTGTTTAAAATTGTTTGGGGTTTGGCTGAAGCACATCAGGAGAGCTGTGGACAAATGTTAGATCTCCAGGAGGGAGGTTAAAAATAAATAAATAAAAACAAACAGAATCCGATGCCAAGCTGGCAGGTGCGGAGCAAGGCAGCGCTCCCCGCGCCTCTTCCGCATCCCCGCCCGCGCGCTGAGCCGGGCGCGATGCCCACGGCGGGGGGCAAGGGGGTGCATAGCACGGGAGATTTAATCTGAAACATAATAGCTACTGGAATACCATGAATTTTATGTGGTATTCAAGTTATATATCTACTGTCTGGCTTTCAGTTAATCCGTAGCACAGCTCTGCTCATCGCTCCTTCCCTCGGCTCCTTCCCCTGGTAACGGAGCAGCCTTTGCATTGCGACAGCATCTGCTGCGATGCCGAACAGCAAATTCCTCCCCGTGTGCCCCAGGGAGGGCCTCTCTCCCTTCCTTCTGCTTTAACGGAGGTAAAGCCGCAGCAGAGGGACCTGGAGCACCAGAGCACCTGGCTGGTGGGCGAGGGGAAGAGCTGGAGCTGGGTGCTCCCAGGAGAGGATGGGACAACGAGAGGTGCTGGTGGGCCCGGCGAGGTGCGCGAGCCAAGCAGGGCCAGCCTTGCTTCCCTGGGGATCGTGCAGCCCCGAGCAGCGCCCGGGTTTCATCCGAAGGTTCCTCCGTTCCCGTACAGCCGTTTTGGCGAGACGCAGCTCCGGCCTCGGATCGGTGCGCTTGTTAGCTTCAGCTGCCCTCGCGAAGAGCGCAGAAGGTCGCTCGCGTGGATTTCAGTAAGCACCACGGGTTTCCCTGCGTTCCTGCAGTGAGGGGAGGCTGCCTCCAAAAGCCAGGCCCTGGGCTGGGACCCATACCTGGCCAAGCTCCTGGCTCTTCCCGATGACGGATTTGTCCATCATGGGCAGCCTCAGGTCCCTGGTGGGGCTGGAGGCGAGGGGACATTGACGCCGGCATCGCCTGGACATCTGCTTGCAACCAGACGTTCTCTTTCCTCCAAACCAGACCATCCGCGAGCACATTCCCCATGGGACAAGAATTAAGGTGCAACTCGATGAAATTATCCGAGTTCCCGTGGAAGGGCAAAGCATTCGGCAAATATTGCGTTTCCTTATATCCTCTGCGAGGGCTGCAGCCTCCTCTCCGGTTCCATGGCACCTTTGGAGCAGCCCTGCCGCAGGAACAGGGGCAGAAATGTTTTCCAGGCAGCTGCAGGCAGCCAGGTTTGCCGGCTTCTTTAGGTTGCTTTCATTCCGAGAAAATGAAGTCTGCCTTTTAACTTATTCTTCTTAACTGGGTTGTCAGCCCTGATGCTCTCTTGCTGTGTTTTTAAAATAGTGAATTTGATGTGCTCGCTGACAGGCCAGGTAGCACCAGTTCTGTGTGCTCTCACCCACCTTTAGGGATTTTGGGAATGGATTTCAGCTCCATCCTGGAGAGGGTTGGAAACACTGATGTGAAGCGACTGATTTGTCATAATAGCAGCTTCCATCCTCTAATAACTTTTTCAGCTTTAGAGCAGGTGTCCCCCAAGAACTATTGCATGATATGATGATATTAGTGAAGCAGAAATCGGATAGTTATGAACCTCTGTAATTAAAAAGAACAGCTGGTCATCCACCAGCGAGCTGTTTGATAAACGTGTACAAGTGCTCCAGCAAACGGAGTGGTTCGGGATCTGGTGAGACTTGACCCAAAGGGAAGTGAAACACAGGTCAGCTGCTGAGCCGGTTGGCGGGATGAGAAATCCAAGTAGTTTATACACCTCTCTGCCTTCAGAGCAGAAGAAAATTATCACTATTTAATATTCCGAATAATAAGCTGAAGAAACACAGTGGCGGAAGGGCAAGTGCTCCATTGAAGGCAGCATATGCCCATTTTACAGATGGGAAGTGGAGGTGTAGGAGGTAATACAACCGGCTGCGGTTTCCCAAACTCAGTTTTGAGTCAGAACTGCCCAATAACCGACTGCTCCTTGTCTCTCTCCTTACCCCAGGCACCTAACCATGTGTTAGGAACAAAACTAAGAGCTCTGCAGGTCTCTCTCAGCCTTTACTGGGCGTGTTTGACTTACAGGTCCAGGACCTGGACTCGATGATCCTTGTGGGTCCCTTCCAACTCGGGATATTCTATGGGGCTGGCAGCCTAAGCCACCCAAGCCTGGCTGGGGCAGGACAGGAGCCTCCAGCTGCAGACAGCCCTTCTCCAGCCGCTGGCATCACCATCCCGGCTCTGCGGCACATCTCTCCTGCCCCCGTGGCCCTGCTTTGCCAGGCTGTCTGTAGGAAACTGCATCCCATGCAGCGCCCTATGCCTTGGTAAAGCTGAAGGACACAAGAGGGAAGCATATTCCTAAAAGCCTAGGCTTGTGAGTGTGTCCGTACCCTGGAATTGCATCAGCTTTGCTTTGAATCTAACTCTGGGTCACCCAAGCCATGCTCAAATCGCAGCCAAGCACTAGAACCACTCGGGTTCACCGATCAAAATGAATTCTTCGCACCCTGGTATACAGCTGCAAACCGTCTCCCGTCTCCGCTTTCCCAGGGCAGCAACCCCAGATGCAGCACGTCACCTCGCGCTGGTCCCTCCACCGCGGCTCGCAAGCCAAGGGACTTGCTCGCGAGGAATTATTGTCAGCAGAAGCTGGCGATCTGGAAGGGCAGCCCAACATCTGGAGCGAGCGAGGGTCAGCAGCAGCTTGTAAAATCATCTTGACACAATACGAGAGCCGAGATGAAACTTGCCGCAGGGAAGCGTCGCTCCTGCAAGAGGGGAGGATTAAGGCACACGTGGGGAGCACGGGCAGCTCGTTCAGGTGGGGATGCGTGCTCGTTCCTGGCGATGTCCTGCTCCCCGGGATGTCAGGGGGTTCGCTCCAGAAGAACAAATCCCGTTGGCCGTGGTGCTGCTGAGAAACACGTGCCAGGAAAGGTGCGGCACGGGGCAAGATCTGCCGTGCCGTGTCCTTCCACTGCTGCATCCAGTGCTCTGGAGAGCTGGTTCTTCTCTAGCAGTGGCACTTAGAGCCAGGGGAAAGCCCCCTCTGTTGCCTTATTTTAAAATGCCGGCCTTTTATCAACACAAACTGCAAACTTGCCAATTCCTATGAACTTTCTGGTCACCGCTCTTGTTTTAGGGCCAGAGCAATGAAAACATGTCAACTCCTGCAATAGCATCTTCAAAACGGTTCTGTGATTATTTCCTGTTTCTTATTTTTTTTTCCCAAAATGAGCACAACTGTAGCCAAATTAATTTTATCTTTTAGCAATCTCGAGATATAAGGGCTGTTAGAAATAAGCTGCACCTCTGCAATGAAAGAAACTCAAATATAGGAAAACCAGGGCTGCTACAGTACCAGTGAGCTCCGCTTGCCCTCCTACGATTCAGTTTAACTTTCAGCCAGCTTAAATGGAAAGAGGTGGACAGAGATGCTGATGCCGAAGTGGTCCCAATCCAAGGCTCCAAATTGTGTGAAGGCATGGCTCTGTTTTCCTAAAAGTCTGTTCGGAGCTCGTCCTGATGGCTGCACCGGAAAAATGCCGAGTGGCAGGGCAGGAGGGGACGATGTCCTCAGCGGGCTGGTGCGGGCGGAAGGCGAAGCCAAGCTCCCTGCTCCCTGCGCTGCCTTCAGGCCCGCAGCAGAGGCAGCTGCTTCAAAGCATCTCAACACAAAGCTCGCAGTCTGAGCTGGAAAACGTGCGCCATAGGGAACAGTAACGTCAGATGATTTTGCCGGGGAAATAAAGGCCATGGGTGAAGTCTCCCTCATTGCAGGTCAGCCCAATTGGGTGTCAATGGCCAAAATGTCCTGTATTCTTGAGTCAGTGCGGCCCCTGCTACCTGCTCCTGGTGCCATTTCACTTTGCCTCTGCTGGCTACGTTGCTGCCTGCCCAGAGGTACCAACCCTGCTTTGCTTCACAGGAAATCCGGGCAGAAATTGCTTTAGTCCCACCTGAAGCCCCATGCAAAGAACTAAGCCCTCCTGTCCTGAAGCCACTGCTTTAAGCTAGGTGGGCTTTGTGGGGCTTTCAGGAGATCGTTTCCTAATGCTGCTTCCCCCAGGGAGGACCCTTCCCTGTCTTCTTGTGGTTTCTGTCTTTCGTGAACCGAAATATTGGGAACAGGCTGCCCAGAGGAGCTGTGGATGCCCCATCCCTGGAAGTGCCCAAGGCCAGGCTGGATGGGGCTTTGGGCACCTGGTGGAGGTGTCCCTGACCGTGGCAGGGGTTGGAGCTGGGTGGGCTTTGAGGTCCCTTCCCACCCAAAGCACTTTGTGATTCTATGACTGAGTGGGCAGATCATGTTTGTCTCTCCTGCACGAGAAGTCCAAACAGACAAACATACGGACAGACACTGGGAGACTGTGCTACAGGGAGCTGCGCTGCACAAGGAGAGCAGGGAGATGCAGCGGATGACAAAGCTTGGATTGCTTACACAATGCCTCTGAAGAGAAAATAACCACAAGTTTAAAAAAACAAGCCATTGCCAAAAAAAAAAAAAAAAAAAAAAGTCTCATTCTAGGAATATATTCAGGAGGAAAGTTACGTAAAATCTGGGAAACCATTGCTGCTGTGCTACTCGATGCCAGGGAAATTTGGACTGGAGCTGTGTTCAGCGCCAGTGTGCCTTGAGGCAGAAAACATAAAGTGGACTTGCAGAGCCACAGACAGGGAGTACGGAGAGCCCGGCCCATAGGAAAGCAGCACACTGAGCGTTTCTCCTAGAAGAGAGGAGAGAGAAGCTGTCAGGATTAATGCTTGTTTTTTTAGCAGGATGTCAGTCAGACTTCCATCATCTCTAGAAAACAGCTTCATTTTCCACAAAAAAAGAAAAAAAAGAAAGAAAAGATTTCAGCAACATATTAGGACGACCATATAGCTACATCCTAGTTGTGCATGGTTTAAGTAGGGACCTCTCTTATTGTACCAATGTAGCATCCGCCCTGCCACCATCACTGATGCTTCTTCCCCTTGACCACCCCATGCAGACACCACGCATCTCTGTAGGTACGTGTCTGCAGCTGGCATTTTGTGGCATGAATGCATCTGGACCGATCTGCAAATGCAAGTGTTGTAAAAGCTCCCTGCTCTGTGACCCCCAGCTGCTAATCTGCTGCTGCTTTGCTTTCAGAAAGTGTTTTAGATGTTTTGGGATAGGTAATCCAGCCGGGAAGGCTGGTTAGGAGAGGAGAAAGGGGATGTAAGGAAATAGCTTCAGGCCTGCGTCATTGGAGATTTGAAGCGTTCTGGAATTTGGCTGAAACGGATGAGAGCTGGGGTGTGGGTTTTTATTGAATAATCGACAGTTTCTGGGTAATGCAGAAAATGTTCCTGAGAGATCTTGAATTTGTCACTATTTCATGCAAAAAGCAACTCTGCACCAGCAGGCTGCTGCTCTCTGCATTTTCTACGTACGTGTGGTCCTTTTAAAATGGCAGGAACCTTCTTCCTTCTTGATTCATCCACCAAGCCAGGAATGATACCCTGGGGACATCGTTTGTGGTCCTCTCCCCAGATGCTCTCTGGAGCTGGATTTGTGTGTGGAAGGAATGTGGTCTGGAAAAGTCCTTCCCAGCACATCTTCCAGCAAAGAGAAGCCCATCCAGATCCTCAGTGGGGAGAGAAAACCTCCTAAACCCAAAGGTCAGTACAGGAGAAGAATGATATGGGGGCACACGAGCTCCTGGGGCTGCTGTGCCTCCATATCCTCATCCTCCTCCCTCTTTGTGAATGCTTCTGATTCCAGGCGAGGCAAAACCCATGCAAAAATGGCCAGAAGCCCCATGTCTGACTGCACATTGATGCAATCATGCACACTGCCATTTCCCCAGCATCTCTTTATCGTCTCTCCCCCGAGCAGGTTTGGTAAGAAGTGGAATGGAATTGCTCGTTTGCACAAGGATACCCCGAGCATGACCTCTCCCTCGTAGCAGAAAGAGTCCGATCCCTTACGGAAGTAACGCGGGTTTCTTGTTTGGTGTTTAAACACGGTAACTGGGACGGCCGGGGAAAATGCTCTCGGCTCAGGTGAGCTCCTCGCGGGTGCCGGTGCCCTGACCCGTTAACGACGGGCGGTGCCGATGTTTGCACTGACTAACAACCAGAGCACTCCACAGGAACTGGGTGTATCAGCCTCGGGGCGAGATTTTTCCTGAAAATGAGAGGGTTTCGGGGAGCACCTCCTGTTCCTCACTGGCCTCTCGTGCAGAGCTTGATGGCGGCTGGGGAGGCCGTTGCTTGTTGGCACCCAAACTTGTAACCAGCTTTGTAGGTCCAAACACGATGCGGCAGTGGTGTGGGGCGCATTGGGTAGTATGGGGGACACAGGAGACCTGGACTTCATCTCTGGCTTTGACTTTCTGTAAATCGTTACTGACAAAGCGATTCAACTCTCCAGACCATGATGTTGCCTAAAATATGGCTGCATGAATTCTTCAATCATTGAAGCATCCAGAATAGCACAAACCGAGTTGTTTCTTTCAAATAGTTTCCATGCCCTCATCTGCCATTTTTTGGGGGGGAAGCAGAGAAGCTCTGTGGGTTCTGCTCCAGCCCACCCTACATGTGACGTCCTACTTGTGATCCTTGGGCTGATCTGCAAGAAGTATCTGGAGATGATGCTGAGAAGGCCCTAGACCACACAGAGGTGTGTGCAGCACCCAGCAAAGAGAGTGATCTTCGTTCACCAGCTGCACTGCGGCTGTGCAGAGCATCAGCGCTCATCTCGTGCTCGCTGCAGCAGCATCCGAGCTCCTTCCAGCGGCACAACATGGCCAACGTCTGTTTAGTGGGGGCGGTGAGGCAAGCGTGCACCCTTTGGGGACCATGAAAAAACAGGGAGCGGTGGCATTTAACAGGGCGACAATTTCTCAGCCTTGAGGGTGGTTCATTTTTCTTGCTCCTTCCTGGTTGGCACACAGAGGGCTGCATTCCTGCAAACAATAGCTCATCCGGCCTCAGCTACCTGCTGTACCCTGAGTCCTGTAGACACGGTCTTGGTTCTGCCTGCAGGTCCTGGGGATCAGCAGCTTGACCCCTTCGCCTCCTAAGATATGAAATTCGTTGTCCTCCTTCAGCAGGTTTGAACAACAGGAGTTGGTAAACTCAGCTCTGCTACCTAACTGCCCATGTCCCTGGGAAATTTTCACTCTGTTCCAAGATTTGGGGAACAGAAAGTCCCCAGGCAAAGTCGAGGTCCTCTCCTAGCTGCCTCTCCCATGGTACAGGACCTGCTTGACCCAAACACCCACACTTGCCACATCTGGGCACCCCGATTTCAAATAAGATAGGCAGCTGCTATGACACGAATTTCATAGGGTGGCTGGTGTGTTGGCAGAAGGACAGGGCTTCGGGATTTCATCCCCCACCTCTGCCCTTAGCAGAGAGCGACTGTGTAGCCACACATGCAGCCAGGTCACCGAAATGACGGGGATTAAAAATTAAGCTTGCGAGGGAGGGTGGAGTGATTTTGTGGGCACTCAGGTGTAGTCACCAATGTGAGCAATCAGGTTTCCCACAGTTGTGAAAAGCTCTGATCTGCCTGAATGCTAAAAATAAATAAATAGCGAGGGTGAGAGCTCCAGCAGCCTTCACCACTAGGTCACATCTCCTGCGTGGTGGGGTGAGCTGCTGGGGACACGCACTGACTTTCTGGTTCTTGCACAGACTTCCTATGTAATCGTGGCCAAAAAGGCATAAATAACCTCCTTTTGCTTCGGCTCCCACGTGAGAACAAGGCATTAATCCTTCATCTCACCTGCACACGGTGCGATTCCCGTGTGAGGACTGTCCCAAGGAGCCCAGACCTCAGGGGGTGTCACCACCATGACATGAGCGAGTTACTCCTGCAGCACACAAAGGCTGCCGTGGGCGAACCTTTGCCGGGGTCGCACAGCCATTACCTCGTGCCGCTGCGGCCGAGCCTTCCCCGCGTGTGCAGCCTTTGCTGTGAAATGTCTCCTTTCTGCTGGATTCAGCTGACGCTGGAAATTGCAAAGGCTTTGCTTGGTGACCCTGACCAAAGCGTGCTGGAATTTGCTGGGTTTCATAAGGTTTTCATTAGGGCTGAGAGAGAGCCCCTGAGGTTTTGTAAAATTCCTAAACTATCCATACAACAATTTGCAGGACTGGCCCGTTAGTAGGGATGTTTGGTTTTACTGATCCTCTCTGCTTTTTGTCTTCCTCTCCTCATTGTCTTCCTCTTCGAGGCAGACGTTCTGCTCTACCTAGGGGAAACATCTGCTCCGTGCTATGGCTGAGGACTGAAGACAAGGTGGTGACAGGACACTTAGGAGGAGGTTCGTCTTCGTGACCAAGTCAACAGGCTGGTGCTTGGGTGATTTGGGCTTTTTCTTGTCTTTACTACAGAGTTCCCACAGCGATACTGGTTGGGAGACCTTATCCATCGCCCACCTGATAATCCCTGCTACCTTCTAAAGACTGACGTGAGATAGGTAAACACACTGCAAGGCTCCCGCAATCGCTTACCCTGGGATTATGGGTTTAGGCATCTGTAAATCATCTGCATTTGCTTTGTAAAGGGCTGAATCAGGATTTGAGATCTCTAGAGGAAGCTGGTAATTTAATAACAGTTATTAGCAGCTGACAGTCCAGAACCTCAGCTCAGCTGGTTGTAGTTTATGTAAAACCGAGGAAAACACTCAGGAAAAGGAATGCGATAGTTTAGTAATCCTGCACATCATTCCCCCAGGGTTGGGCTCTGTGAAGGCCACCACATTGCCCTGAAGCTCATCCCATTAGATTCTCCATCTCCTTGCTTAAAGGGCCAAGTCCTGCTGAGTCTTCATTGACCCTGAGTACCTCCCTAAAGCTTTTTGGCATTCTGGAAAACCAGAGTAATTTTCTGAAGTAGTAGAAAACCAAAGCTTTTTTAGCACAAACCTTATTTGTCCTAGCGAGCATCCAGCCAACAACCTGAAGAACATCAGCTGCCCAAACTCTGGCATCAGCATTAGGAGAAGGGTCCAACGGTGACATGGGGTGATGGGTCTGGGGGGCTCGTGTTCTGCTGGAAGCCTCCCCAGATAAAACAACAGTCTGAAAATGGCTGGATCTGCAGTGGGGCCCCACTGCCGCATTCCTCCTCCCTCTGGAAGGCAGCCAGGGCTGCTGTTTGCCCGTGCCACATCACGGTCCCACCTCGGCTGTCCTGTTTTCTCAGCGCACCTGGTAATTCTTGGCACGAGTGAGCAAATGCAGAAGGGAGCAGAGGAACCCACGCCCACAGTGCACACAGGCACGGCCAGCAATCCCAAAGATTACAGCATGCCAGGCTGCCCAGAGTGACCTCCCGAAAAGTGACGGTAGCTCTTCTGCTCCCCGGCAGGAGCTGCTGACCAGTGGGATGCTGGAAGAAACACCCTCCCCAAGGATTTTCCTCCACGTTCCCCCAAATATAATTTTGGAAAACAAAATACCCTGCAGCATAGCACCCTGCAAAGCCTTCAGTTCTGGCCACAGCTCACACAGCAAGACCAAGGGAGGTCTGGCATGGCACGGCCATTTCCAGCAATGCAGCTGTATCCCCTTGTTGTAGTCAGTGCAAATATCATCACCGAGGTATTTCTCCATATTAGCAGAGACTTAGAGTTGTGCCTCCCACCTTCAAGGATGGGTTGAAGATATTTTAGGATGTAGAAGAGGGGTCCAAGGCTGGCCAGAAGCCCTGGCAGACCTTGCTGTGGTGCTAGAAGATGTCACCATCTCTGGCCCTCTCTCCTTTTCCTTTGCAAGGGGGGTACTTTCCCTTGTAAGCCTGAGGAAACACGAGCCTCCTATCCCCAGTTCTCATCCCATCATAGCTGGCTTAAAATGGTGTTTGCGCTAAGATTGCCAAACAATAATTTGGAGCAACCAGTACAGGTTTCTTCTGCCACAGCGCTGTAACCTCTGTGCCAGAGATACTGCTCCTGTCTCAACCTGCTGCAAGCTGTTGCCTCCGGGAAGGCAAACTGGCTCTCCAGAGCTCTCACCGAGCTATTCCTGCCTGAAATCAGCATTTACCCTCGAGTCCTCCCCACAGCAAACCTCCCCTCGCAGGCAGCTGGGCCAAATCCTGAGGCTGGTGCTCAGCTGCCATCCATCCCTGCCTTGCTCATGGGTTGGATGCTGAGGCTGGATGAGATTACGTGCCTCTGGGTGCGTCTGATGCTTCAGCAAGTCATAAGCCCCCACAAGTGAGGTCCTCACGTGCATTATGGTCAATAACTGCACATGCATCGCTTTTTCATCTTTTTCCTGCCCCATACCCAGAAGCACGGTGGACTGTGAGAACAGTAAATTGTAACCCTGTACTCCTCTGTCAGACCTGTAGGCAGGCCTGCAAGAGGCACCGTGTGGATTTTCGTTTGGACATGATGATTTTGCAGGGCAGAGAAGTGCCTGAGTGAGGAACCTGTGGTAAAATGTCACATGCTTTGGTTTTGGGTCAAGGAAAGCTCTCCCGCAGGATTCTTAGAAATTCGTGCAATGCTTTGGCTGCTCCAAGCCAGGACATTTAACCCCATATGAGCAGCGATGGGTCTCTGCGCTGGTCTCTTGAGCAGCTTGTATGGTTTTTCAGTCTCCTCCCCTTGCTTCTCCAAAGCACGAGGCCCCTGCCGTGTTATCTCACCTGCAGGGTTTGGCCTTTCCCGCTTCCTCCCGGAGCTCCATACCCAAAAGCGGGGTGGAAATACCTTTGGAACGTGTCATTTCGCAAATACGTCCTTGGCAGAGCCTGTTTCCCCATGCACAATGTTAACCTTGTCCACAGGCACATGGGATGGCCACGGGTGAGGCAGATGGGGGCCATTACATTGCCAAACCTTGATTCTGTACTTCAGCAGAGTCTTCCTCCCAGTGCCTTCTGATTTCCCCAAGCATGTCCCTATGACAATGTCTTCAGTGTCTTAGGCTTGCTCTGGGACACTGAGCACAGCCTCATCTGACATTTGTACATATGGAAAATATCCTTAATTCCACTCTGGGAATATCAAATCAAGGCTTAGGATGAGAATAGGAGTGCATCAGGTCATGCATGTGTAAAAAATAGCTGGAACAGGAACATCTCAGATTATGTACAGTTACAAAAGTCAGGCTATTCTATTTTCCACCAGTACTGTGTTAAACTGTTTGGAAATAATGTTTTCTGCTCTGTAACCCCATGGCATGACCAAAATTAGCAGGAAGCAAAAGTGCCTACAGCTCGGCACTAAATGAGCCCATATTTTATGATGAACATTTCCTTTTCCCTCAGCACTGACTGTTCTAAACTGCTGTACATATATTTCTACAGATTTGGGCTCCTTAGCTGCTCACCAGGATTATTTACTATTTTTTCACTGTGGAAATGGAAAGCAGTGGGGACAGGCAGCTCAAACATCACTTGTGCATGAGCCAAATGTACCTTATAACCAAGGTGGTACGTATAGGAATGACATGCTTCATCCCAGAGCTCAAATTCATGCAGCTGCAGCCATGGAAATGGGTTGGTTTACATCAGCATATATCAGCACTGAGTAGGACCCAGACATGCAGAAGCTATTAATTAAACCCTCGGTGCTGGCAATCGTGGTGAGGTCTTGGGGTTGACTCCAAAGGTAAAAGCAGGCCCTGCTGGAGGTCCCCATCTCCTGTGGGCTGGGGGAAGACACAAAACATCATCGCTCTGTTCCCTGCACCAGAGGAAGACACTCAGCATGAATTTTTGGAAATGAAAAGAATGAAAAATGTAAGCTGAAGGCTGCTATGGGTTTTGTGACCTGCAACCTGCTGATGTTAAGGGACAAACTGCTTGCTACTAGTCAGTTTTGCATCTTCAGCCATGAAACCATAAGCTCTCTGAAACGTTCCTCTCAAATATGGGCACACACAGGCTGAATGAGCAGGTTCAGCCTGCACCCTGATTTGCAGCTATCATGATTAGTGGTATGCTGGTCTGCACCAAATGTCACGAGTGTTTGGGGTACTCTTCCTGTTAGAGGTTCCTCAGCTCTGAGTCGGGTCAGTGCAAACTGTGTTTGTTTAATCCTATGCTGGTGTCTGATTTAGCTGATGAGCTGACCCATATCCATTTTTGGTTTATGTGGGTTATTCTAAGAAATTAAGAAAATTGCAAGAGAAGCTTGATATGTGGGAGGGAAAGGACTTGGAAGGTTCCTAGTCCAGAGAGGCTGGACATGGTCCTTTCTGGCATCTCTCTGCTCTACACGACCTTCTTTCTTATACCCGAGTGCCTGGCGACCTTTTCCCTCTGCTGCAAAAGGTGGAGCAGGGTTGGTATTCTCATTTCATAGGTGAGCACAAGAGATGGCAAAAACCATCCCATTTCTGGTATGTCACTTCCACCAGGGAGGCAGACATGAGCCTATTTATTTGAGTTATCCCACACCACTTCTGAACCACCAGCTACAGGCTTTCCCAGCAAGGAGGAGAGCTTTCTGCTGTGGGAGGTGGCTACAGCAAACATTACCAGCTTCACAGAGATTTTCTGGTTTATCATTATTTTTCTCCTGGGAGAGCAGCCTGGCTGCACGCTCCGATGCTCGGTCACATGCCTGTTCAGCCAGTAATCTCGATAGCAATCCTCACGCCCAGCTCCCCATCGGCCAGGGCTGCACATCCACTGGGGGAGACCGAGCAGGTTGTCTGCCCACAGCACCTCTCCCCTCGGACCATTTTGGCAGCTGGCTGCCGAAATTAGGGACGGTCAGAGTCAGGGACTGGAGCTGGGACGCTGGGGCCCAAGCGCTGGCGTGGCACTGAGCAGCACCGCGCCTGGCTTTGTGCAGCTGAGCCAGAGACAGCAGGGGAGAACCACCTCCTGCCCTTTAAATCTGGACAAAACAGGTTTCTAATTAAAGCAGCCCTTAATCATTAGTTCTCGGTGAACGCAGCGCTGGTGGATATTTGATGCAAACAGTGAGTTGGTTGAAACTCTCTCAGACTGGCTCCCTCTTTGTCCCTCGGTGAGCCTGGGAATGGGTGTGATCTGCCAGTAGGAGTGTCTGCAGTTAAGTAGAGGATTGAATTACCGAGCACTGCTGTTCCCTAGCTGACAAGGTAGCAGAACAGCAAACAAAAGTGCCTTGAAACTAGCTCACCAAAGAGCAGAGAAAGCACTGGGTTTGCACAGAAGGGACCTGCGAGGACAGCGTGCACTTTCCAGCAAGGTAAGCAGCTTTTCTGCACCCCTCCTGGTTTTATTCTAAAGGCCAGAACTGTTTTGTGACCACTCTTGCTTTGTGGGAGAGTAAGAAACAAAAAACCTAAAGGATTTCATAAAATGACAAGCTCACCTGGTGGAAGCCTGGGTCTCTACTGAAAGCAATGAGCCCCCTAGGTTTGCGCCAAGCCCTGTGCTGCCTTTGGGACTGGGTAAGCACCGAGTGTCAGTGAACGCGGCTCCGAGGACACACGCTTTTCCTTGAGCTCTCTGCACAGAACGGCTTTGATTTCACTCAACGAGCAATTAACAGCATTTTGCTTCAGCCTGGTTTGTTTTATTTCTTGCTGCCATGGGGACTTGCCTGAAGCCTGGCCGCCTGTGTGACGCATTTATGGGTCCAAGCAGCAAAAAAAAACTTGCTGGAAGTTCTGACCCATAGGTCTTGCCATAGTCTAACTGATAAATTTGCTAATGGCTGAATGCTGGGCTGTTTGCTCTACAAGTACAGATTGTTTTCTCGTCTTGTTCCTTTGAGATGCAGATCACACCGAGATAAAATTGAGTTGTAATGGAGTTGAGCTGCAGGCTTACTTGCCAGTATTTTTCTTAGGCGTGTCTATTAAGAGCATAAATATTTAACAGAAAGGAGAAACGATATGAATTAGCATCTGTGGGAGGTTTGCATTTGTTCAAGGCTGTCCTAGCACAGGTGTAAACAAATATTACAACAGCCGAAGCAAACTGGCCCCACAAGAGTAGCGCTTAGTTGGTGAATCATCCAGGTGCTCTTTACACACCGCAGCTAAATGGGAAGATTAGAGCCTGCAAAGTGGAGATTGGACAATCAGAGGGCATCAGCCTTCCGTGTCGGTGGGGTTTTACCATACCCTGCCTGTTTCCTCCTCCTGGCAGGTAAGCCTGCCCTCCTCCCCCCTGCACGAACAGGCTGCCCTTCTCCTCCTCCAGCTCCCTTCCCACTGGCAGCAACGTAGGTCTCATGACAACGTAGGTCTCATGACATGATGTCCTAGGCAGGACTTTGTGGCAGCGGTTGTCAAGGTCTCGCAGCTGGGAGCAAAGGTTTCTTACCATGGCCACAAATGGTGTCACCCTGGTCTCCTTCCTTCCCCCGTATCCTGGGGCTCCTAGTTAGATTGAGACCATAAATTTCTGCCCGTGAATGGCCAAGGATGCCAAAGATTCTCACGGTGTCTCTTGGTCTTTTCAACTGACCTGCACACGTTCTTCTGGACTTTAAGCATGGGGGTTGTTACCCTTTCTGCTCTGGAGCCCCCAGGGAGGTGTGGGATGCGTGACATGTGAAGGAGATGCACCGTGAGCCCTGTGACTTCAGGCTGGATCCGTCCCGGAGCCTGGTCCTCCAGCACTGCCCCTGCTGTGGTCATTCATCTCCAGCCGAGGAGGTGACCGGCTCGGACGCCTGCCCCGTGCTTGGAAGCTCAGATCTGGGCTGGGGCTCAGATCCATGCTGGGCACATCCTGTTGGACCAAAGAGTTTTGACAAAGCTAAGTATCATAGCCTGCTCTGATGCTGAGCTCTGAAATGCCCTGTGCAATGAAGGGGTGCATGGGGCAAGGGCCCTTATTAATCATAAGGAACAGGCTTCTTGCAGCCCTCTGAAACTTGCTCTGTGACTGGCACAAATCCTCGGGTTGGGCTTTCTGTGTCTGCTCTAAAAGCTGCTCTGCTATGTGTGACATGTCCACCTGCTCAAGGAAGGACTTTCGTGTGGACATCCCACAACCAAAATATCCCTGCTCTATCTCTTTGTTTATTACCATATATCCTTCAGTTTCTGTTGACCCCTCGGATAAACATGCATTGTACAGTCACAAGGGGATACAGGCTCCTAAGGCCCATTAAAACCTCTCTTCTGTGCTCTCCCTTTCCACATAAAACAACCCTGGAAATGGTTTATCCTGGGTGATTATTCATTTCCACTGAGCGTTTTGGGTGCAAAAGGAATTCAGAAAAGGGTGAACGTTGTCTCTAAGTGTTTGGCATCCTTCAGTCTGAAAAGTCCCCTCATATGCAATGTTTGTTTTTCAGCATAGGGTGCTGTGCATCTGCTTTAGTTGCCTTGATTTCCGAGGACCTTTGCTTGAAACAGAAATCCTACCATTTGTTATCTGTCTTTATCTGAGCCTATTTGTGCTTATCTGAGGCAGTGCTGGGTAGACTAAAACTTGTTACTACTTTACATCCACGTCAAAGGCATGAGACATAGGGGATGTAAAATTGCACGGTTGCCCATCCTGGGCATTTCCTGTGGAATGGGCTATTCAGAGCAGCCGACCTCTCCTACCTAAAAATGTCCTTTTGCCATGCCCTGGAATGAAAGAATAGGTTTCTGGATAGCCCTTTATTTAAAACTGCTCTTGCAAAAACAGCTGAACAGGATAGGAAATGGGCAGCACTGGAAGTCATGTTCTTTTTTTGGGTGATTGAGACTGTCGAGATACCCACCTTCTCTTCGGGAGGCTGCTAGAGCCTGAATTACTGTCCTTTGCTGCTGCCTATGAAGTAGCTCTCTGGGTCTGAGCAACTCCCACCCATCCCATCCTTCAGATGCCTGATTTCCCCCTCAGTGCTCAGACAAAACTCCCATTGGCAGCTCTGGTTGCAAAACCAGGTCCCGGATGAATGATTCTTTCCAAAGCCCTTTGAAGAGCTTTTGCAGGGGATGTTTTTGCAGGGATGTTTTATTCATTTGGCTTTATGCAGTTGGCGTGCTGCTCTCTCGAAGCCAGCCTTCATTTCTAGCAAGATGGGATTGCACCGTCTCCTCGCGCTTGCGCGCTGTGGTCCTGTGTGGGCTGGATTTCCCTTTTCATGCCGAACGAGTGCCGGACGCACAGCCCCGTGGGCTGGGGCTTTGCTCCTTGCTCAGCTGTGTTGGCAGGGAGCGGTGCTGGGGCATAAGGGCCCCCAGGCTGCTTTGCCCTGGGAAGGGACTGCAGGAGCCCCAGAGCTGGGCAGCACAGGGTTTAGCTTACGAAACCGTGATGCGCCAACGCCACCCATCATACAGCACGTGGGTCCACAGGGGCA
Organism: Anseranas semipalmata; assembly: GCA_013399115.1. Classification (NCBI taxonomy): domain Eukaryota; kingdom Metazoa; phylum Chordata; class Aves; order Anseriformes; family Anseranatidae; genus Anseranas; species Anseranas semipalmata. Next base: position 355,274 of record VXAA01005745.1, on the reverse strand, counting down.
AAGTTACGCTTCCTCATTGTCCCATGTCCGTCTGCCCCTCATTCCCAGTAACCCACCCCATCTCTATTTGCCCTGTCATCTCCCTGGACCACCTACCTACCACAGCAAAGGTGGGACAGCCATCTCAGGAAGGAGACACAACCACATGGGTCTCTTGAGGGCAGGATGGTGGGGAGATGTCTCCTCAAGGTCAAGACTGAGTGGCAGCCACAAAATCACAGGAAGGCCAAGCGTGACCTCGCATTGCAAGGGCCGGGTGAAACAGCAATAAACACACCACGCAGGTGGCACTAAATGTCCCTCCAGTGTCACAGGAGCTTAGAGGATAACGCTAGTATGGGTGACTGGCACCGAAAAGGAAGGGAGGAGGGTGCTGCTGGGGTTCCCTTGAGAGAAGATCCTGTGAAGGTCTGGCTCTGTTTCAAAGACTTTAAAGCTCGTATAAGGGAACTCACGCCATGGCTCAGCACCCTGTCCTAATCAAGGAAGCTTGGGTTGGGTTGGTTGGTACCTGCTTGTTTTGACACAAGTTAGGTGTCTTTCAGCAAAGGTGTGTCATCCTATGTAAACAAAGGGTGAGCTTTCCTTTTCAGCCTGAAAGTGCACGATCACCCAGAGTGTCACACTTATGTCCAGTCGTTTCATTTGCAATCCAAAATGTAAACCTTTTTTTTTTTTATCAAAAGTCCTGGGTTTCCTATCCCAAATTTGATGTGGTGCTTGCAGGTCTACACTGGGACGGTCCCTTCCAGGTCTACAGTGGAGCAAGACTGGAACGGTCTTTTCCTTTTGATAGATAATATTGAGCTTGTTGCTTTGCACTGGGGAGCCAGTGCTCTGGGAACTGGTTCTCCAGCTGGTCTGAGAGAAGCCAGGCCAGCACCCCTGCTCCATCACCAGCAAACAAAAGTCCTGATAGCAAGGGCTTGTTCAACCGCACTAGTTAAACACTGCAGCAGGGAAAAACCCACTCTTTATCTTGTATGCATATATGTGTGCACACGTGCGCATGTGCAGTCTCGCAATAGATAAAAAAATGTTACATGCAGTAGGCAAAAATCTTAACTCTTAGACGTGGTTTTTGAAAAGGATGGGGTAGGTGGGCACTGGTGTTTGGGTTTCACTGCAGTTCATTTGTGGTATTTGGCTCTGTTCACGCTGACATACCTTGGTCAGGGTCTTGGGACCCAGGATGTGAGGCAGGGTCTTTGGGCACGGAGGATGGGGTTGAGCTCCCACCCTCTGCGAGAGGTGAGGGACAGCGTGGGACGCTGTGCTTTCCTCCTGGGGGCTTCCCTCATGGGCTGAGCAGACAGCGAGTCCCTCCTGACTGAGGTTCACCAGATCTGCCCTAGACCCAATGTCAGGATGAGGGGAACCACCCAGGGAGAGTCATCCTCAGACTTCAGCACCTAAAACTGAGATATCCAAGTGAGGGTGGATGAATCCCATCCTTTCCTGGCCTTTCTCCAGGCTCTTTTAACCCTGCATAGGAAGCAATGGCCTTTCTTCAGTGTCAGCTGGGAAAATGCCTGCTTTTGAGGTTCTCTTCTCAACCACCCAGCTGCCTTATGGTTCCTGTGTGCGTCTGAAGCTCAGGTGCTCCCTGGGGCTCAGGAAGCTCTTGTACACATGTCCAAACACATGTTCTCCTCCCTGATGTCTCAGCTCTTGTTTTACTTACCTGCAGTCATTAGGTCTAATGATGCTCTGTTAAAATGCTGATGTGGTAGAGGATCATAACTTTTTTTCCTGGAGGCGGTGAGTAATAAGAGATTTCTGAGAACGCTTCTAACCCAAACCGCTTCTCTGGAAACCAGGAAGAGGAATTGAAATGGCCTCAGCTTTGTTGTCCTTCTGCTTGCATCTCTTGCCCTCACTGTGGCACGAAGGCCTGCCTTTGGACGCAGGGTTGGTCCCGAGCCAGCGATCGCTCCCTTTCACCAGGGCAGGAAGAGCTGAAAGAAAGGAGAGATTTGTTTGTAATGAATTGGCAAGCTTCTTGCTTGCCTTTCCCTGGGGATGGCTCTGTACTGTTACTGACTCAATAACCTCACGACAAGGAGCCAGAGGTGGAACAGATACCTCTGGAGTAGTCAAGCTGCATTTTATTATTTGAAAATAATGCACCAGGCACCACACCAGGGGCAGCGCTGCTGCAAGGCACTTGCACGCAGCTGGCTCCTAAAAGCTTCTTGTGCCGCTGTTTTTCCTCGCAGCCAGATCCTCAGAGAGAGGTGGGTTTGCACTGAGAGAGTTCGGTGCCGGTCACTGGGACTGGTCTCAGGGGGAAGTGGCTGCAGCGCTGACTCTGCTGTGCTTCAGAAAGCTTTGGGTCTAACAGCGCTGTCCTCTCCATGGAGAGATGCTGCCTGTCTCGGTGAGCCTGCTGCTTCCACAGACATCCCGGAGAAGAAGGACTTCATGGGACAACAGTCAGTCGAGAGCAGCATGGGTGCGCTGACCTTCTCTGTAGGACACCAAGGCGAGCACTGCCAGCCTCTGTGTTCAGCCAATTTGCTCTCCCTTTTCCAGTGTCAGTCGCTGCTGAGAATCAGTCTCTCCACTCAGCGTGATGAATGTGGAAACTCCATCTGCATGACTTGGGAGCTGTGGCTGGTGTAAGGCTTTCTATTTAATTGTCAGTACATTATTGTGACGTTGCTGAGAAGTTTGCAGAGACAATACATCTCTACCCTTCCCAGGGAAAATAGATGTTAACATTTTAGCAGGGGGATTTTGAAATAGCAGCAGTTCGGGAAAATCTGCTCCTACAAATCAGTTTCCTAAGACCATCTGCTTGAAGATCAGGCTGCTGGAAAGCTACCAGCAGTCGGATGAATAGAGAGAACAAAGGAGGTCGTAAAGGGAGGTGTGGAGGGATGAGCAAGATTTTCTGGATGGAGCTACATGTTGAGCTAGAATTTATGGCAGGTGGAAATGAGGCAGCTGCAGAGACCAGTCAAAGTCAGATAAACAGTGGTTTGCCGGCCCTTCTAAGTCAGATGTCCTCCAAGGAATTTGAAGAGACAGATGAGGTACAGATTAAGGGCTGTTGCAACTGGGAAGGTAGTTATTTCCCAGTAAAACATTACTTCTTGTGGTAAGTTTGGGGAATTAGTGCAAAGCCCATCTGCATGTGGCTTTCAAGGGGCTGAAAGGTAAAGGTTCACAGCATCAGTGGGTTCCTGGGAAAGATTGTGTAAGCTACAAAGTAAGTCAGAGATGTCTGAAATGGACAGGAGGTGAAAGCACAGGTTATAGGGAGAGATGCTGAGCCAAAGGTCTGCATCTTGGTAATGCCCTGGGACGGTGGTTGGAGATGGGGTAAATTTCCAGGGTTCAAGAGAGACAGCAGCTGGGTCCTGGGGAGACTGGCCAACTTTTGTCAGACAGAGTAAACTGCTTATTGCTCATTCAGAACCTGAGAAATGACATCCAGGTTTGTGCATCCTTTGACTTTACAGAGAATATAAAGGGAATATAAACCTCTCCTGGGGTATAGAGCACTTTCAGTTTGAGAGCATAACAAGAACATAAAATCATCTCACTTGTTCTCCTCTTCATCCCAGGCCCCTAAGTTTTCCCTCACATTAATTCCAAACAGACTTTAGCATCTTAGTCCTCAGCATCCCAGCCCTTGCCCCATAAGCAAAGGAGAAAGGAGCAGGCTCCTGTGATGGCAGGTAGTTGCTTGGACAAGATGTGGTCTGACGGTCCCTGGCAGCCGTTCATGGAGAAAGGTGAAAACAAGCCCATTGAACTCAGGGAAGGTTCCTTCTTAGCTCTAGAGCCAGTGACCCTGAGACGGTGAGCAAGAAGTTTCTTCATCATCTTAACTCATCATGCCCAATGCACCATCTCAAATTTTGATCCATCTTACTTTAGACTGAAAAAGCCCTTCAACCCTTTTTGTAATCCACCCAGATGATTTGGTAGCAAGGACAGGGGATCTTTTCTGACCCGTGGAGTTGGCCGGGTGAAGCCCTGAAGCGTGAGGATTGATCCATGCTATTGCCTTACTGCCCAGCTGACAGGAGGGGCAGCTTGCTGTAAGGGCAGCGCTGAATGGGGCCTCCTGGTCACAGACCGTGAGGATCCGAGCCCAGAGAGCACACCCTGGCCATTTAGCCATCTCATTTCAAAGACATTAAGTAAAGGCGAGCCTGCCAGATTCCCTAATAAGCTGTTCAAATGTTTAATTGCCCACCGTGATCAGAAATAGCATCTTATTTCAAGGCTTATTTTACGTAATTTTAGCTGCCAGGCAACAGCTCCTTCCAAGAGGCTGAAGTGCTCTCTGTGGTCAGCCTCGAGTGTCTGTGCAGAGCCTGCTCCTTGGCACACCCGCCACACCGAGCTCCTCAACCTGGACCTCAAGGGCTCTAGAGGAGGAGGGTGCACTGAGCTGCGCTTCTTCTTCTTTTGCCACCCCCCAAAGCACACATCCCGTTCCCTGCCTCATCACCATGTCCCTGCACATCCAACATGGGTGATGAGATTCAGTTTCTCTGACTGCAGCCCTTCCTCCGACTGCAAGAGGATAGGAGCTGTCACCAACACACCCATATATCCGTGGATACGTACATTGCATGTGCTCTCACTTAAGTAAATTTTGCTTTCCTGCCAAAAAATTGGAGGAGGATATTATGTGAGTGCCTATGTGACAGCATCAAAGAGAAGACAAGCCCCGTTGCTGAACCTCCCTACCAGTCACTTCCGTGTGAGTTGAAAGCCACTTTTTCTTCTCCTGCAACAGGAAAATACGACTCATATTGCTTGAGTGCAGTACTTCTGGCCAGTTGCTCACTAGGGACAGCCACTTTTCAAAGCAATGGCAGCTGATGAGCCACGCAAGGTAGCTCAACACTGAATTTAATTCCTCTGGGCAAAATAAGAGTTCACTGCTGTCCTTTATGCACACAAAAAATGGCACCTCCTTGGGCCCAGATGCCCAACTATAATGGAGACAGTGTAAGCAATTCGACAGCCCTGGTTTACCTCATCTAATGCCAGTCCAAGTATTCCCAATAATTAGGCCTCTCAGCCTGGAAAGGCTGGACCCACAGCTGCTTCCTATTTTCCCAAAGCTGTACAGAGCATTAGTCATCTCACTGGGGTTTTTTTATTACCGTGACTACAGCCGAGTGAGTGCACCACCAAAATCCAGACAAGCCAAATCAGGCTTAATTCAGAACGTACTCCAGGAGTTTGAAATTATTTCCTATCCCCCTTCAGAGTCCCTGTTCTCCTTCCCCGCCCAAACAGCTCAAGTCTGCCCGAAGAAATGTCCGGCTAAGTCTGCTTTCTCAACACGTACCAGGCTGACCAAAATGAAGCAGTGATTGCTGGCACTTCCACCCCAGTTGTTATTTATTAACCAATCTTGGGAATGACCTTGACACTTAATTAGTCATCTAGTCCTTCCTGAAGGCAAAGCTCTTCCCCACTGGTTGCAGAGGGGATGGGGATCAGAGTTAGCAAGCAGGAGCGTTGCTCTGATTTTGGCAGCACATGAAGAGGAGCAACATGAAGAGGAGTATCTGCCCTTGCCCACCAGCTTTGTTACATAGATCAAGCTAGGGAAGGCTTAGCTTTAAGCTCTGGAGGCTACAGGTTGCCACCGCTGTGACATCCAGCCAAGATGCCAGCCACCTCCATTCAGCTTCCAGGTCCCTTGCCCTCACCCAGCAGAAGCACTTGCTCTTTGCAGTTTAATTTAGAACATCTTAACCAAGCAGCGATGACCCAGCAGAGCAGCTTTGAGCCAGCATTTGTCTTTGCCATGCAGTGGTCACCACTCCCTGGTCCTGCCTCTCAGCCCACACCCATGGTGTGAACTTATCTCCTCTTCCCAAGCCATGAGAGTCCGTGGAAATGGTGAAAAGAGAGTAGCTGGTCCTGGAGGTGGAAATTGGATAGCTGCATGCTACTAAAGTGGGGAGCTACAGCTGCTTGAGTGCCTCTTATCCCCCTTCACAGGTAAAGCTGTCTGCGCAGGAGGAAGCAAACAGCCTCCATAACCAGCTTTTTTCGGTGAATTCCTGCCCCAGAGGCAGTTCACTTATGCTCCTTGCCAGTTCGCATTTCACCTAGTGCTGGGCAGAACCGTTTTGGTTGAGATAGGAACTGACCTGGACCTGTTCAAACCCCACAGCGAGCCCAAGCCTTGTAAAGTTTCTTTTTTTCTTTTTAAATTAGAAAAGTTTCTGCCCCTCCTGGTTTCAGCACAGACGAGAAGTTTTCACTCCATAAATACTGGATTTTGTGTCTGGACAGGAATTGAATTATGGGATTATCTGATTGAAAAACCCACATTAAATCTTTAATGAAATGAGCTGTCTGATTAGAGAAGTCATATTCCTATTATTTCTAACTTGGCCACCAGCCAGAAGAAGCTGGAAGGTCCAAAGAAACAGCCGACCTTGTCTGTGCTTCACACTTCCCCCATGAAATGACTCAGGAGGAGGGGAGAGACAGCATTTCCCAGAAAACTGGGACCAGAGCTAACGGGCAAGTGTCTGAAAAAGGAGCCCCAGGAGCAGAGATTGAAGATCCCCATTTTTGAGTCAAAGACATTTGGGTGGGAATCGGTAAAGCATTGCTGGCTTTTGGAGGGTTTTGTCCGACAGAGTTGTCTGAGCTCAGAGGAATCTCAGGATCCTTTGGGATAACTTTTCTGATGGGAGAGGTTGGGATGCTGGGAGAAGCAGGGCGCCAGCTGTGTTTCACAGCTGGCCAGCTGCTGGTTTCCTGCACTGTTAGGAGGCGAGCAAGACTCCTGCTGCCTTCCACGGAGAGCAGTATCAGTTTTGCTGAAAGACTTCACCCCCGAATGCTCCCTCGCATACAGACCTCCTTACTGGCTTCTCTTTCAAGTTGTTCTGATCCTAGACTGAAAGGAAAAACACCTGAGCAAATGAAAAAGATAGCTAAGGGAAGGAGGCTCCACTTGTTTTTTTTTTTCTTTGATAGGGGCCTTTTGAATTGCATACTGAAATGAAAGGATGGTCTTTTGGTTAAAGATCTGAACAGGGACCATGTTCCTGGCCTTAGTTCCTGACAGCCACAGGCTCCACACTAGGTGAGTCAGGACCCCATTCACAAAAGCGTCTAGCTCTTCCTTAGACACTGAAATATCTTCCCGGAGCTGGCTTTCGATGTATGTGGGCCTCAATTACCTTTCTGGGAATTGAGATGAAAAATGTCTTATTTCTTCTCGTTGCTTGTCCTCTTGCCTGGAACCTGTTTGGAGGGAACAAAAAGGGAGCTGTAGGTTGCTGAATGCACTCCTGGCAGGTACGTGAGGACACATGGAACCAATCTTCCACGATCCTTCAGATACATCCATGTTCAAGGAGTGAGCGTTTCTGGCTCCTGCTCCCCAGGGCTGCCAGACTGTGGGTGCCTGCCCGGTTAGCAGAGAGGTGCTGGGGCTGTGCTCAAACCGTGGAGGTAGCTGCTTCTCTCCACTGCCTGTGCAAGGAGCCAGGGTCTGGCAGCTCTGGGCTGTGGAATATCTGGATGGACCAACAGTCCTGCTTAGAAAAGCAATTTTTGTCCTCTTACTTAGTGTGCAAACTCTTTAGGAGAAGGACCATTGCTTCTAATGACTTAATGGTGACAAGTGCAGCGTATTTCTCCATGCTTTATAACACAAGCAATAAACACACCTTCTGGCATGGGATCATCTATCTGCATTCTTTTGTGCCTCAGAAGAAGCTTCTTTCATGGCTTTGTGTGGTGGCTTCTTTTATTTTTCATTCTATTGTGGCTCAGGTGTTGTGCCAAGTTCATGCAAAAATGTCACTGTTCCTTCTTGTGGGCAGTTTCCTGCAGTGGATCAGAGGCACGCAGGAGAGGCCGTGGCCTACAATCAGTGCCGCCATTTCATCCAGAGGCGGAAGAGAAAATGCAGTCAATCGAGTTGTTGTTTTTAACATAGTACAATAGTTCAGTCTGTCATAAGCAAATGCAAATCAGGAGAGGGCACTTGTAAAGCAAATGAATGCAAAACACAGAAATCAGTGAGCTGTGCTTTCTCTCGAAGCTGGGCCTTGGTTTGTGAGCAGGATTGACTCATACGGGAAGGGCTGATATGGGTGCTGCCCCTGCACAATCACAGTCTGTCCTGTGGCCACTGCAGCTGAGCTAAACTGAGCAGGGGGCACCTGCTGTGCCCCACGGGCCAGCCAGCTCTGCCAGTGCTTTCATATACACTGGTTTTGATCTGCCTCAGGAGGCTGCCCTGTAAACAGTTGGGTTCAGAAGTTGCTTCTTGAGCAAAACCTCTGCCATCCAGGCAGCGGGAATGGGGAACATAGATAAGGGGAGTCCTTTATTCTTTTCACAGCTGGCAGATAGGATAGAGGGTGGATGGGAGACCTTCACCTATCAGAATGGCAGCTGGAGATACCCAAATCATCTCAAATGTTCCCAGATACCTTTGTGTGGGTAGCTGAAACCCACCTCTTTCCCATACAGGCAACAGAGCCTAGGGAGCTGCTTGGCTATGCGTAATGCAGATGTTTGGGTCATCAGCTGAATCGCTCCCTAAGCTCTGCTGACTGCACTGTCTCCCTCGACCCTAATGAAGATGAAAGCCTGGTGCCCTACCTTGAATTACATTGCAGGTAGCTTAATTTAGACCTGAATCTCCTCCGGAAGGAAGGACTTCATTCCTTAGGCCACCAGTGACCCAGGGTACCTGACCTGACCTCCAGTGGCTGCTCCAGGAGGGCATGGGTCTCCTGGAGGTCCACCTCTACCATCCCTTGTGCCACCATCTACCTCTACCATCGCTTGTGCCACAGTGTGAACAAAGTAGTACTGACATCAGGTTCAAGATCTTGCTGAATCCTTTCCATCTGTGCAAATAGGGGAAAAACAATCCATACCAGACCAGTAGTATCCTATGCAGGCTTTGCTGGGCAGTGTTCCTGTGCTTTGCTTGGAGCCCCATGTGCATGTATACACTGGGAATGGGACTTCATCCCACCTAATTGTTGTTAATTATATCTGAGCTGGACTGTGCTTTCTCCATAGTCAGCAGAGGGTGAGTGACAGAGACACCTCGAGGTGGGATTATCTCTACTGAACCTCCACTGACTGTAAGAGGAACCCAGCTGACTAGTACACTTACTGTTGTATCCAATTCTGTAATTATTTTGGTTTTTTCTTCTTCTTTTCCCTTATAGCTCAGAGTGCAGGATGGCAGATGGTGACACAAATCTTCCACCTATTGAGAGGAGGCTGGGACTGCAGATATGGGGCATAGAGGTATGACAACAATAATGTCATATGTCTTCTCTGTGTGTGTATGTGTATGTTTCAAGAAAGAGAGATTCTTGAAGTAATCTGGCTAGAAAAAGAGGGTCTTACAGATAAGATACAGCAGTGGGAAACAGGAAACCCAACTTCTCCCTGTGCCACATTCAACATGTTATTGCTTGGTGCTTTGGTGTTCCTCCTTTACAGAACAGGGGTAATATTGACTGAGGAAACACGAATGTGGTGGGACTGAAGGTGTTCCTTCAACACTGGAGGCCTTCTCGCTCCTCTTTGGGAACAAATGCAAGGCTGTTTTAGCATACTAGAAATGAATTACCTGTTTCACCAAGAAGAGAAATTACACATGAGTAACCTTATTCTATACCAGCAGTGGGGCAGCTGCCATGGTGAAGGCACCCGTTTTTGCCATGAAGGCATCCCATAGAGCCTGTTTCCATCTTACCCTTAACTTTCCCACCCTGACTGATGGGTCACTGCAGGGATACTGCAGCCTGCAAGGTCGCCTTCTGCTTGGGGTGGTCTTTGCTTGCAGTTTGGAACCAGGCTGTGCTCGATTTTGCTTTATTCTGGTTCAATTCACTGAGGATGTTCCCCTGCAACAAGAGGGGGCATAAAATGAGGTGCAAAGACAGCCAAGGGAAGAAGTGGGAAGGGTGTCCAACACATGTCTCCAAGTGGTGGTGGCCCTCTGCAAATCCCAGCCGTGTTCCCAATACCACAGGGTCTTTGCCTTTCCATTTCTCTCCAAAACATTGTACTAAGCTGTTTGCTAGAGGATGTGTAATTAGAGACATATTGATTCACAAGGGTCAGGTTGGTATGCTGGCAAACAAGTCAGGCCACCAAAAAAAATGCATGTCTCTAATTCCAGGGAACCACAGAGTCAGTTCCAGCCCAGGAGATCCGTGTGTGCTGGTGGGTGGCACACCCAGCCACCTACTCTGGGCAGGCATGGCTGGTTAATTGTGCACTTTTAGCAGAAGCAATGTGCAATTAAAGGTCTGGAGGGGTGAGAGACACATCAGTGTCCATCTTTTCTCAGCACTGCTAGTTGCTATGAATCCTGAACAAAGTGGTTATCTTAACAAAGCTCTGAAAATTATCCTTGAATTTTAAGGGGAATGATTAAAAGCCATGCCCCAGAACTAAACATAGGATAAGATGTGCTCAATCCCCTGGGAAATCCTTCACAGATGCAAGCTCTGGAGCACTTCAGCATGACCTCTAGGTCTTCTTGCCCTAGGCTTACAGGATCGCAAAGGGGAAAGGAGAGTTAGAAAAAAAATACTTGACAGTCCAGGCAAGCAGTATTTTCATTTGTATCTTCTCACCCCTTAGTATGTTTGGAATTTCCTCCAGAAGTGGCTTTTCCCGGCCCACAGGAACAGCCCTGGTTCTTCCATATCCAAACCTTCATTGTCACCTTTGAGTTTCATGCACCCCATGCAAGTTCTATCAGTGACCCAAGTACTCATTTTCTTACAGAATATGAAGATGGTTCCTGTACCTGAAAAAGCTTATGGGACTTTTTTTGAAGGTGACTGTTACATAATTCTGCACGTAAGTAAGGCAAACGAGAATTAGTCTCTTTGGTAGGCAACAGGTTCAGTGTTGTTTTTTTGGTTCCAACTGATGCTGGGTACCCTCACAGGTGAGAGCAGCATTGTGGGCTAAAAGTGATTGCACATGTGCACTCACCATCTAATCGCACACCTGAATTTAACACGGCTGTTGCAACAACACTGTGTGTTCAGTAAATCAGAAGTCCTGAGGACTTTCCTTAACTTAGTAATTCATTAAAATGATTTATCTTCTAATCAATTGAGTCATGTGCAGACATGGCAAAATGGCCTGTATGTTCCTGGCAAACTAAATCAAGGCCTAAATTTGCATGAATTATGAGAGTGTTTTGGGGATGTGAGAGGTGTCCAACTGGAGGGTCATATTTTCATGAAAGGACGCAAGTTATGGAGGTGTGCCACCTACTTTGTGTCCCACAAACAGTAGAGAGGCTCTGCAGCCCTTCTTCCTCTCCCCCTTAGGAGACCTCCCAGATTTGGTCCAGACCTGCTTGCAACCAGTTGAACCCAAGCTAGCCAGAAGCACAAGGAACTTCTGAGAATTAACCTTACTATTGGGTTGTGCAAGGTGCCTGAAGCTCTGCAGGAGGACGATGTGTTGCACTAAGCTCCCAGAATTCCTTCCAAATCTCTTCAACTGCAAAGAGCAATCCAGGCCTCATTGCATCAAACAACTTCCACATGGTGGAAACTAAAAGCATTTCCCACTTCCTGGGTCTGAGTGTTCCTTCTGCAAACATCTCCATCAACCAAGAGACAGCAAAGCCTCCACTACCCCACAATAACCAAATGCATATCCACTATACATCAAGCTGGGAAGGCAGGCTGCGATAATAATCCAGAATGACTCTCCTGCACCAATTCACCGTGCACACACCTTTATGGTACCTTTTGAGTGCTTTTGGGGAATAGGTTTGGTAGCAGCTACCCAAAAACATGCTTACAGCAGAATGTGAGTGTCCTTGCAAGGGGCTGACTGTAATCACTATGGATTTTGATGCTCACAGGCTCAGCTTATGTTGCAATAGCTTCCCCAGGTAGAAGAACCCTTAGTCAGTCCACAACTCTCCTTCCTCCCTGCAGATAAGAGGGTAAAAATACTCATCTTTGTGTTCTGCATCTTGGCTGGATGGTCTCCAGACAAAGATTGTGTGCAGGACAATGGGACTTTGATCGTCTTCAATAACAATGTATTAAACGGAGTGATTTTGCCACAAATTAATCAGCTGTGCCTAGAGGAACTGAACTGTATTTTATTCAAGTTCTTCTAGTGTTTTACACCGTGGTATCACTGCACAAAGCAAATAAACAGAACTTAGTGTCAAATCGAGTTTATAAAATGAGCTTTTATTATCTTTCCCAGGCATGGATGATAGGATTTAACACAGTAGGTGCTGAAAAATAACTGGCACAAGTCACATAACAGTAAGCACACCTGTTCTCAGATCACTTGCCTCTTCTTTCTAGGCTATTGGGTTTTTCTGTAATAAGATGAATCACAGCATGCACACACAGGCTCAGCTTCATTTGGAGTTATGTCTCTTTTGCAAGTCAGCAGGAATTCACAGGCAGGCAGTGCTACCATATAGTGTGATAAGAGAAAGAGAAAGGGAGAGAAAGGATAATATCCCCAGGCAAATAAATAGCAGTGTATATCACATTTTTTAAAAAGTGATCAATGAGAAGAATGTCCTTTAAGTTTTATTATCAAACTCTACAAAAGTAGGACAGGTTGAACCCACACATTTTTGGACTTTCACAGATGCTCAGTTTTCCTTGATAACAAGAGTCATAAAGGCATATACGATGGAAACATGCTTCAGTGCAATATGTACGTAAGCCCCATAAACTTTCTCCCTGGCTCCAGGCTGAGCTCCCATGGAGCATCATAGGACTCCATCCTGTCTCCCCTTGCCCAGGAGAAAGGCAGAAATGGGACGGGCCCTGGGAAAGGGCTCCATGGTCACTTGTTTTGGCCAGGTCTCCCTGGCCTCACACATCTGGGCTGTGTCTTCACCCTGACTCATCTTTCCCACCTCTTCCAGAGCAAAAGAACCTCTCATGGCACCGCTGTGGATTTGCATTACTGGATCGGCAAGGATTCATCTCAGGATGAGCAAGGTGCCGCGGCCCTGTATGTCACCCAGCTGGACACTGCGCTCCGGGGAAACCCCGTGCAGCACCGGGAGATGCAGGGACATGAGTCTGAAACCTTCCAAAGCTATTTCCGCAATGGCATTATGTGAGTAGCATAAAACACTTTGCAGCAACATCGTGGTCCCTGGGGCTTTCTCTGCTTCCCTCTGTCTCGGAGGCATCAATATTTCAAAAGTGGAGCACTGGGACTGTTCAAAATTCAGAAGACGAACTTCCCATTTGGAAAAAAATTAGTTGTAAGCATTGAGACTGGACCCATGTCATTCTGATCTACTGACTGTTTTCTCAGATGTTTGCTGTAAATGGTTTTTTACCTCCCTTTTGTTCACTGTAGGTTCTTCCTTCCTCTCCTCCACACACTTTAGATTAATATGCCCAGCCAGGGCACTTTAAACTAATATCCACCTTGAGGAGAAGTGTTGGTTTGGCTCACTCTGGGAGTAATTTTCCTGCAGTGGAAGCAAGGTTTGACTCTCTGAACTAAGCTGTCTAAAAGATAGCACTGAGTCCAGTCCTGATGTGTTGAGTACAAACCTGTGGTCATGACTCCCTCTGGGGTCTTTGGAAGGTGACTCCAATAGCCGTCCTCCAGGAGGATCTTCACTGGCAATAGACAGCCTAGTGCCTCGCTTTTAAGCAGCTCAAGAAAACCCAGATGAAAATCCATCCTTAGCCTCTACCCAGTCTTGCTTTCAATATCTCCATATTGTGCATCTCTACAGCCTTTCATGAGTTTCCTTGGGACTTCTGTGAGACAGAAAAATGCTTTTACCCTCATTTTAAAGATGAGTAAAGGGCAATGAAGGACTAAAATTCAGACCTTCAAAGGCACGTAGGTATAGGTGTCTATTTGGAAACCTATCTGGCTCTGACATCACTATGAGTTAGACTTCATCTTGGCCTAAACCACATATGTAAGGTCAAACAGGAAGTCTGAGGCAGAATGAGAAATTAAAATGGGCTCTTTCCACACCTTGTCAGGAAGACTAATCACCAAAGCATCCTTCTGTGGGTATGTAGAACTGTGCCAAACAAGTCTAAAGTACTGTGAATCACTCACAAGCCTGACCACGTTTGCCAGTCCTTTCCAAGCTACAATAAAATACATTTATTTTCCACATAGCAAAAACTATAAAACTCTCAGCAATCATCTCTCTTTCCCACAAATGGCAATTACATTGCTTCAATTATTACTGTAAGGCCTGAAGTACAAATATTGGGTTAGATTTCTAAAATGGACAAGGATATGTGGAAAGGGGTTAGACTTGTCCAGAAAAAAAAAAAAAAAAAAGGCAGTTAAAAATTTCTGGGACATCTTTGGGGGACTGTGTCCTCGCATGATGTGATTGTGTCCTCCTTGCAAAGTTGCACGGAAAGGAAGGGATGGCATCATGCAGTGAGGCAATTACAGGGCTAACAGCAGCTATTGCAAAGTGTGTGCTCAAGGATGGATGGACAACAAAATTGGTAGATTAAATCTGAGAGAAAGACGGTGTCCTGTATCCCTTTACAATAGCATTTTGTTCTGCTTATGGCAACAACTTTTTATCTAAGCTGCTTTAAACAGAACACCTATTTTGAAAAAAAAAAATAGCAAAAATTCTTTTCTGCAAGATATGGTTCAATTTTTTACTTGACTGTTTATGGAACATTTCAATTCCTCCCAAGATGCACGAGAGCAACACTCACAACAGGTGGATGGACACTGTGAGGAGTCACTGCCTGACCAGGGACCGTGAACAGTAGAGTGAGGCATCACAGCATCATTTGACATTCCATTTTTATGACTTTGGGATGATATTAGCTCTAGATTTTTTACTTGTCAACAAAAGCTTGAGATGTTCTCAAAGGATAGAGGGGACACTATTTTCTAACCAGCTCTACCTCTTTGTTCCCTGCTGCACAACAGCTACAAGAAGGGCGGAGTGGCTTCAGGATTTAAGCATGTGGAGACCAACATGTACAACATCAAACGTCTTCTTCATGTCAAGGGGAAGAAGCATGTAACAGCCACAGAGGTAAGCATAGGAGCCCTCTCTCCTTATGGATTATTCCTCCTTACCTCCCCTCCTACACCCATATTCCATCAGGTCTGCCAGCTCGATAGTTCATCTCTGCTTGAGCATCCTCACTCTGGGGTTTGGTATTATCCTGAGAGAAGCCATTTGGCTCAGTGAATAGCTGAGTGCTAGAAAAATGAGCCTGTCATTGCAGACCAGTTGTTACGTCCCCAGGGCAGGTTCTCCATGGCTGTGACTTGTCTCCTGCGGCTCTTGTTGTCCCCTCCATTCACTGAGCCCTTTCATTTCCTCATGATAGGTAGCACTTTCCTGGGACAGTTTCAATAAGGGTGATGTGTTCTTGCTGGACCTTGGGAAAGTGCTGATCCAGTGGAACGGACCCAACTGCAACATTGCTGAGAAATCCAGGGTGAGTACAGGCAAAAGCCCCGTGGTTTATTAGAGGTATTTTTTTGATTCCTGGATGAAAAACAAACAAACAAACAAAAAAACAACAAAACAACAGCAACAACAAAAAAAAAGAAAGAAAAAGAAAGAAAGAAAGAGAAAGAGAGAGAGAGAGAGAGACACAACAGCACTCAGTGTTTGCAAAGATAGAAACAGTGTTCAGTGTTTGCACAGAGGGAATCTGACTAAAACCAGGAACACACAGCTGAACAGAGAAAATCCTGGTAAATCTTCTACTTCCCCATCCACTGATGTCCAGTGTTCCAGAAAGGCATCCAGCTCCCTCTGGGGAGGTCCATCTCCAGTCCTCTGTGCCCTGTAGTTTGCGTGACATAGTAATAAAAAGTCAGTAGCACCAGTAGATGTAACTGCAATAACTATCCCAGGGGTAGGTGAATTTTAATTTATTTTTAACATCACAGGGAATTCCAGCTTGCTCAGTATGAGACAAGTGGGAATGCATAACCCAGGTTTTGACAGGTCAGATCCATAGTTCTTAAAGCATTTTACAAAGGGGTCGTTATTTACTGATAGAGGAGCTGCGATATAGAGTTGTAATAAACCAGATTTACCAACAGGTCATCAACCAAGTTGGTGACTGAGCTTGTAGGCAGTCATTATAGACATTAAAAGGCAAGTGGGACTGCTCTTCACATGGTGGCACCTGATGATCTGGGTTTGGGGGAGACTCCACAGGGAAGGCAGTTGTCCAGGACACAATGGGTTGAGATGAAGAGCCAACAGAGGGTGAGACAGAGAAACTCTTAGGACACAGAGGAAGGGGAGCAAGGTAGAGGGAAGACTAGAAGAACAGGCCATGGTTCTGTAGCTCTGCAGCATCCAGCCTCATTGTCCTCAGCATGCATGTGTCTCTCTCCCAGAAAATCTCAAGATTGTGGGACCTGCTTATGTACTGTCACATGTAAGCAATGCCTGCTGTGGCTACTGCACGTCTGTGCCCTGCAAGACCAAACACCAGTAGTGATATACTAAGCAGTATTTTTCTGAGAGTGAGTTAATGAGCAGGTATAATGGACACATCCCCATTTTTAAATAGCAAAATTTGGAGGACACTAGTGTCTTCAGAGAGCTGTGGTAATCTGGCTTAGAAAATTGGTACTCAGTCATTGCTCTAGGTCTGATGCAATGCTTGCTGAATTTGTTGTCTGGATCAGGATTAATCCCCTGGTGATCCTTGTGCAGGGCCTCGCATTGGCTCGTAGCATCAGGGACAGTGAAAGAGGCGGCCGCGCTCAGATCGGCATCATTGACAACGAGAAAGACTCCCCGGACCTCATAAAGATCATGAAGATGGTGCTGGGTGAGAGGCGTGGGGAGCTCCGAGATGCCATCCCGGACACGAAAGCAGACGAGCTGCAGAAAGCAAACGTCCGTCTCTACCAGTAAGTCTGGGGCTGGGCCTCCAAACCCCATCCCTTGCCACGGCAGATGCTGTGAAGCCTGACTCTGCTTGTTAACGCTGTCTTTCAGTGTCTACGAGAAGGACAATGACCTCGTGATACAGGAGATAGCCACTCGGCCCCTGACACAGGACCTGCTCCAGCATGAGGTGAAAGGCATCAGGCCTTATAGCAATAAAAAGATGCTGTGGTTTTCTTTATTTTCAGCTGAGCACCTGTTTCAGTAGGATAACATCATTTCCTGGAAATTATCAGCCCTTCTATCCCTCAAGATTAACAGGTGTCCTCCACAAACATGACAGCTTAGGCTCTACCTACAACTTCAGTGGCCAGAGGCAGGCAGTGGGTTGAAGCTGCTCTAACAAGAGGTGGCAAACCCACCCTCTCAGCCATGGGCTCTGTTACATTGGCAATCATAAAAGGAGAGTCAAAGCTGGAGACCAGGAATAAATTCCAGATGGAAACAAGGCTTCTTAATATCTGACATTCTGCTCTAGCCCTCCTTCTGCAGAATTCAGAGCAAATAAGCACTGTGTTCAAAAACTCATAAAGTTTAGATATGTTTTCCTAGTCTCAATGACATTCCCACAGCCTTTGGTCACACGGTGGCTTGTCAGTTTGAACTACCAGCTCTTCTGTGTTGGAGGTAGGCTGCCTGGTGGCCATCTCATCCAGCTTGGGTTCAGGATCCTACTGCATGCACAGTGATGCAGCGCTTTTAGCGTCAGACTGGGGACACATAATAGTCATGAAGAAGAGGTCTAAACTGGACTTTTTGTGTTCTTCTAGTAGCAGATTCAGTATCAGCAGTGCTTTAGCACAGCAACCTGAGGGTGATATTTCAACATACATCTTCTGGAGCCTTTTGGAGCTGGTGTTTCTGTTGGATTGGGAACATCTTTCATGAGGCTGTAATGGACAGTTTTGAGCAGTTCCTAGGAAAAATACATACTTTACTTCTTTAACATTAAAGGGCAGTTCAGTCAGGTGTGCTCGCAAAGTCAACGTACCTAAGAACCCCTGCACTGTAGGATTGATGGTGTTTGTTAGCCCATTTATGAACCACAGTAAATCCATCCTGTGTTGCCTCTACTAATGGTTAAACCAGGGTTAGAACTCTTGGAAGGCAAGGAAATGAGCTAGATCTACATCTAACCTGGGTCTTCAAGAAGGATCCAACCTCGGTAGGCTACAAATGAGGACCTTTGCCTGAGGAGATCTTTTTACATCTATTTTTTCTGTTTCACCTCAGGACTGCTACATTTTAGACCAAGGTGGCTTTAAGATTTATGTCTGGAGAGGAAAAGCCTCCAACCAGGAAGAGAAAAAAGCAGCCTTCACTCGAGCTGTGGTGAGTAGTGAGAACAATGTTGTGGGAGGTTAATTAAGCACTAATCTAGATCTGACCACTAATTACAATTAAGAGTGGGTCTTGAGGAGCTGGCCTGAGTAATAACAGAGAAAGAACTTGAACTTGTAAGGGAGATGCAGTGACATAAAGTAAGATTGTTATTCAACCAATCTCACTAACAGCTGTCACTGAAACTAAGAGGAAATTGGTTAAAGAAAAGAAAATGTAAAAGAGAATAAATACTATGTGACACAGTAAGTGGTAGACTTCTGGAATGTGTTGCTTCAAGAGATGGTGGAGGCAAAGAGTACCAGCAGGGTTGAGAAGGGATTAGACCAATTCGTGGTCAACAGGTCCATAAACAGATATTAAAGGGTGTAGGCTCTCATAGTGTCTGTAACATCCATGACCCTATGTTGTGGATGTTGGGGAGAATGAAGGGATCACATTGCGGATAGTCACAAGGCTCACATGTACTTGCTAAACAGCATCTCTTACTGTCACTGTCCAAGGCAGCATGGACCACTGCTCTGAACCAGAAAGGCATGTCTTGTGTTCCCAGCCAAGTGTAATACTTTTCAACAAGTCAGTGGGGAACTCAATTACTTGCGCTCTCTGAAAAAACAGACCTGATGTTAAGTGCTACAGGCTTCAATCCCAAGTCCGGTACAGGCAACAAGTACTTTTCAGTGTCGATGGGTTTGGGCCCAGGTTCTGCATGTGAATTTGGAGCTGGCACAGGGCTCTTCCACTTGGTAGAGAGAGACCAGTTATTAACTGTTACTAACTCGGATTGGCCAACCTGCTGCAAAACCATGGTTCCTGTTAAGGTAGAGCACTCCAGCATAGCATGCAGGTACCTATGCAGCTCCTTCAGATAAATTGCCATGCAGTCATTTTCTGGCAGAGCAGGCCTCAACACTTCCGTTCAGACAAAATTAGCCTCGAGGGAGCATGAGTGTGTAAGGCATTTGGTAGTTTTTCATGTTAGTTGGCATGTGGATGTGAAGACTACAAGGGAACTTAGCTTTTAATTCATCTATTGACTTATGTGAAGACCATAAATGACCTCATCTTCAATGAGATCTTGCTTGGAGATACTGAACCTCAATGGCCTCACCTTCAATGAGATCTTACCTGGAGATACCCAACTTCAATAGCAATTGCACCTATTGTCTCAGAGAATAAAAGCTTAGACAAACTTTGACTTAAAACTTATCTCACAATCCTCTGCGCTCCTTTCAAAAGCTTAGCCCAGATGCTTTTTATAGGCAATCAGCTCTGCAAATTCTGGCCCTGAGCTACAAATGTAGAACAACAGATATCTCTTTCTTTCAGCGTGACAGGTGGGAGGGATGGGAAGACCATCTGCTCTGCTTTTCCCTGGGGGTAGTATGTGGCTGCGGTATTTACAGCAGAAGATGAATGCTCAGAAGCCCACACTCAGGCTCCTTCCTGGAACCATGGCTGTCAGCACTGTACCTCTGGGTCATCCTGGAATCTTCTGGGATAAACACAAGAGCAGTTCTCAAAAACCAAGCAATGACTTTGACATTGTGGCAGAAGGAAGATTGTTTTCTTCCTTATCTCATTGTATCAAGCACCTCTGTTAAAACACTCGTTTTACTCAATAGCTGCCCTATTTCAAAGAAATAATTTGTTTTCAGGAAAAAAAAAAAAAGCAAAACAAACGAAAAAAAGAGATTTGTGAGAGTGTTATCTCTTCAGAACACATGTCACACTCTGGGGTATATAACTGCCCCTGTCCCTTCACTACGTTGGCATGCATGCTCTCTATCATGCTAAAGGGAGAACAGAATCCCTGTTTTAGAGAGAGTCAGAAAGTTGGCAGAAAAGTGAATGGAACTAGGCTCCCAGGTCATGGGCACACTCCATCACTGCTTCCTCCCCCTCCACTCCCAGATCCATGACCAGAAGCTATCTACAGAGTTGAATGAGATAGAGAAGGAGGCTGTTCATTAGACCTATTGAGTGAGATTTTCTTCAAGACTTAGATGCCATGCAGAGATTAAGTTTAGGATGTGATCCAGCTGACCATCCTCTAGGGGCTAGTTGTCTGAATACATGTATAAACACAAATAGAGTGGGAGTTTGTAGACATCCTCATAAGTCTGAATGCAAGTGTCTTCATCTTGGGGTGAATCCTGCCCTTGTTTATGCTGCTGTGTTCAGCTGCAGGTGGAAGTTTGGTTTTTGGGCTGGTTCAGGCCCACATCCTTCTTCTCATGTCTATGAGAACCTTGGTGTGTCCCCACTAATGCCCCTTTTCAACCCCTATAGGGTTTTATCCAGGCCAAAGGCTACTCTCCTTCTACCAACATTGAAGTGATCAACGATGGTGCAGAGTCAGCCATGTTCAAACAGCTCTTCCAGAGGTGGACAGAAAAGAATGAAACGCTAGGGCTGGGCAAAGTCTATACTGTTGGCAAAACTGGTGAGTATGTTTTCAGAGCCATGAATTGCCCTGCATTTAACTTTGCTACTTGTGTTAAGTTACAGCTGAGGGAACATCATTCACGTTAACAATCCCCTGTCCTCAGCACTTTGCAAATCCAGTGCACATTCTTCTCATGTCCTGTATTTTCCACCTTCTTCAGTAGAAACAGAGGATTCAGCAATTGAGCAATGTTCAAAACTTCTGAGGCTTCTTATATGAACCAAACTGCCACTTATTTTAAATGTAAATGTTGGCAGAAGATCAATCTTATCTGAAAAAATGCATGCAGAAAATTCACACTTGCAGAACTTCTTAATTTTCTTTAGAGAGGGCTAATGATGAACCAGATAAGGAAGTGTTGAACAACATTCTGCTTTCATTTGCACTGGCATCCACCCAAGACCCTCCTGACGTCAATGGAATTATTCTGTTTACACCAGTGTAAATGGTGCCCCCATTTATCATGCTGCTGAAGTGAATATTGCAATGCATTAACCCCAAAGAGTAAACAACACCAAAGAGAGAAATCTTGCTGATGACAGAGAGAAAAGTAACAGAGCTGCTGAATGTCTCCATCAGTAATATCTTCAGAGCTGCAAGTACCTCTTTCCTTTGCAAGTTCTCTCTCCCTGCTGTCCATAAATACTCTCTTTATCATGCACTGGAGACATGTAGCCATTCTATTTCTGAAAGGAACATTTAAAAATGAGGGACATACATATAAATTTGGAAAACAATTATGAATTTTTGGTCAGGAGATAACTCCTATTTTTACCCACCAATCATCACAACTTTACTGGAAAGTGCTATATGGCCAGATGCCAGCCTGTAACAGATCAACACTGGAGTGCGTGAGCTCTTGCATACCCCAAATCAACATTTGCTTACTGGTGGCAAGACTGGCTTCATGCAACTGCAGACTATGTTTTTCTTACATGTATAATGATTGTGTGTGTGTGCATGAGGGTGATGCATAGTGTTTATATGTTATTGTGCATTCACTGGGTTCTTGCTTTTATTTTGCTGGTGCATGCAGCCAAGGTGGAGCAGGTGAAGTTTGACACCACTCAGCTCCATGCCAGACCAGAGCTAGCTGCTGAGCAGAGAATGGTGGATGACGCCTCTGGGGACATTGAGGTGAGAGAGCTCCTTTGGCTGACAGAGGATGCAATTATCAAAGTGTTTCCAAACTTCCCTGCCTTTTCACAGTCTTTTTCAGTCTTTTGGCGAAGGGGCTATGCTCTGTCTTCATGTTGACTACACTGCTGCTCACCAACATTTTTCTCACACTAGGTGTGGAGAATTGAGGACTTGCAAATGCAGCCGGTGAATCCAAAGACATATGGGCAGTTCTACGGAGGTGATTGCTACCTGGTCCTGTACACCTACCTCAGATCAGGCAGGCCTCACTATGTCCTCTACATGTGGCAGGTAGGTCAAACTGAAACAGAAGGGACTGTGCTGTGTCTGCTAGAAGCCTAAAACTCAAAGAGTTGCACACAAAAATCCTAAGCCAAACATCCAGAAGAACTCACATGCCCTTTGCTCATCAATTGTCCACTTGGAAATATCCCAAGCTCTGCTTTGTAGGCTGCATGGATGCTCTGAGCCCAGGCTAGCATCAGGCTGAGAGCCAGCAATGCCATACAGAAGTGATGAAGGATTATAGGGTTTACAATGTTGAGGTTAAACTTTGCAGTCTTTCAGATTGTCCTTTAAGGCCTCAGCTCTTGGTGTCAAGTGAGTATATAAATATCAGTATCTATGCTTTCCTCTTTAAATTATATTTTCCTCTCGTGGAATGCAGAGAAAAGCTTTGAAAATGTGATCCTAAAGGCTTCAAAAGAAGAATAAAATCAAGTAGTTTTTTTACTCTCATTATATTGTACACAGTGCTTTGGATTGGCAAGATGTTACACTTCACAGAGCTTTACACCCCTTCCCTCATCATGTCGCATGTGGGATCTCTTCTTCCCCAGGGCCGCCATGCCTCTGTGGATGAAATCACCGCCTGTGCCCTCAATGCCATCGAGCTGGACAAAAAGCATGGGGACGAGGCTGTGCAGGTGCGCGTGACAATGGGCAAGGAGCCAACACACTTCTTGGCGATCTTCAAGGGCAAGCTGATCATTTACGAGGTAATGTGGTTTTGTGTGCATGAGCAATGGAAGGTGAAAGCACCAGTGATGGATTGGCAGTGACAATGGAAATAGTCCAGGAAAATGGGCTGATATTCAGGAAAGGAGCCTGCCAGGTCTGTATGGGCTGGCAGATGGAAGTGGTGGAATATTTCTAGCTCTCCCTTTGTGGGTGCATATAGAGCCACCATTGCTGTAGTGTGTCTTTAAACCCCCCTTCACCCTACACATGGGTAACTAAGACACAGAGGGGCTAATCCCCATTTCCAAGGCCTTGAATAAGTCTCTGGTGGGGTGGGAACATCACAGGAATTAAACTTGAGTTTTCCATGCTAACTTCCCAAGTAGGTTCAACACCATGTGAGTAAATACATGATGGGGAACAATCCTGGACTGGCTGGGACTCAGCTGTCCACCCCTGAGCTCCAGTGTTAACATGCGATGTTCTTTCCAACTCTATCCCAAAATATTTTGTAGTTAAAATAAGATGATAGTATTGTAAATTACAGGTATCACGATTCTTCAGGGCCTGCCTCTAGAGAGGGCCCTCCAAAATACCCTGAAAACAGTTAATGTGGTTTGAATTCTCCCTGCCTGAATTACATCACATTAACTTCTAACCCACTTCACTTTCTCCTTTGGTTGCCAACATCCGTGGTGGAGACACTGCAAATGACTGGGAAAGAAGAGGATTGCCCTCAGCTCCCAGTGTTGGCCCCAGCATGCAGTTTCCACAGCAGATGTTTAGCTAAGCAGAGCACAGCTGGAAATCTGAGTCCAGCTGCCTCGCCCAGTTTACATGGCAAGTGCTTAGCACACACTGAGATCTGCTGTGCATCTTGACGGGAGCTGGTCAAGACCCAGAATAACCAGGGAGCAATGAGGAAGTTACGACATGTGGGTTTTATTCTGACCTGGAACCAGAAGTTATTTGCATTTCCTCACCCGCTCTGTGCCGGCCCATGGTCTGCTGCTGTGTGGAGGGCTGTGAGCCCAAAAGTCATCTTCCTCGAACCAGCTGCACCTTGGATTTGCACCCTCACCTCCCAATACCGTCCTTCCCTCTGTTCCTTGCAGGGTGGCACGAGCCGGGATCAGAAAAGCACACCTGAGCCGGCGATCCGCCTCTTCCAGGTGAGGGGCACGAACGAGATGAACACCAAGGCCACAGAGGTGCCAGCCCGGGCCTCCTCTCTCAACTCCAACGACGTCTTCCTGCTGGCGACCAACCAAGTCTGCTACCTGTGGTGCGGGAAGGTGAGACCGTGATCCCAGGGGAAGGCAGCCACAGGGAGCCGAAATTAGAATCATAGAATCATAGAATGGCCTGGGTTGAAAAGGACCTTAAAGATCATCTAGTTTCAACCCCCGTGCTCTGGGCAGGGTTGGCAACCACTAGAGCAGGCTGCCCAGAGCCACATCCAGCCTGGGAAATTGTTGACATGGGTCTTGAGTCTCCTACCTCCACTGAGCCGTGGAGGTACATCCTTGGGCGCAGAGCCCATTAATTTCAATGGAAGAAGGTGAACCCAGGAGAAGGCTCTGTCTGTGGAGGATTAGCAGTAACACAGCCCTCTCTCTTCAGAAGTAACCCTCCTGGAGGTTGACCTCACCTCATTTTACGTGTTCATACAGCTTTCATCTGAATAAAGCACCCCAGGTTATCCAAATGTGAGAAACTAGCAAGATTTGGGCATATTCATTTAACCTCTTCTAGTCATCTGCTCCAGGATGAGATGAGTTGTGCTCTAGATGCCACTGGCTGCACTGATTGTCCCTTCAATGACTAGAAATAGATTCTTAGTGACCAGCTCAGATGAGACCCTCAAAAGCATTGAAGCAGGTCTACAGCTCTCTGGAGCAGTGCAGGATCAAGACAGCTTGGCCCCACTGATAAGTTTCTCCAGCCTGCCACTAACTCAGCCTCAATCTTATGTCCTGAACTTAGGGCTGCAGCGGAGATGAGAGGGAGATGGCAAAGATGGTGGCTGACATCGTCTCCAAACGGGACAAGCACACCATTTTGGAGGGACAAGAGCCAGCAGAGTTCTGGGAAGCCCTGGGAGGCAAAGCCCCTTATGCCAGTGAAAAGAGGTAACAGTGACCTGGTTGTTCCTGTGGGCTTGCCAAGGGAACCTTAAGTAAAGGATCAAACCTTTGCAGGAAGGTGGGTAAGCACTTTGATTCCACATCCTCACCAAAGGGAGTACTAGGTCAGAATATTCCCAAAAGCTTGGTTTGACACAACCAGAAATCACACCAAGATGTCTCTTGTCTTGGTTTTGGGTGTTGGGTTGGATGGATTTCCCCACAGTAAATGCATCTCATATCTTGTCATAATGGCTACATGACCCACATCCTCCATTTCCAGCCATTACTGGCCTTCTGGGCAGCCCAGAAGATTCATGAAACTGAATTGACATTTGAACAACCTGGAATTCTCCAGCCCTCAGAGCAGGAGACATGTTCCTTTGCAACCAAGTGATCCGATGTGGCTTTCACCTGACAGAAGACTTATCTCCACAAGGAGGGAAGGGTTCTGCCTTTGCCTTTGGGTGGAAAGAGTTACCTTTAAAAACAGTAAAAATGATCCGAGTATCTTGTGCGAACTGACATTGCTGAATTTCAGGCCCTCTGACGAGTGTTGCCATGTTCCCACCTCATCCAGTGTGTTCATGACTAGTAGTGGCAGGGCCCAGTGGTAAACCACGAGGGAAAGGTTTCCATCTCTCTTGCTTTTCTTTCCCTGCCATGCACGAGGAAGGTTTCAAGAGCAGATCACACACTACCAACCTCGCCTCTTTGAGTGCTCCAACCAGACGGGTCGGTTCATCATGACAGAAGTGGTGGGCTTCTGTCAGGAAGACTTGGACGAAGATGATGTCATGCTGCTAGACACTTGGGAAGAGGTCAGCACAGACTCCACCTCCCCTACCCTTCAGACATATTTTCAAACAAGTTATGGCTTAATTCATTTGAATCTGTCATTCAACATGAAAACAAGAGCTGTATGTCTTCTCTCCCATGCCTGTTCAGACAAGCAGGCATGTATCTAATCCTTCTCACCCAGGTACAAAACACTTCAGTTGAGGTAGTATTGTTAGCCTTTCTGAAAAGTAGGAAACTGAGGCACAGAAAGCAAAGCACTTTGGCCAAGGTTGCTTAGTAGATACATTCAGTGTGAGGAATGTAGTTCCTCCTAAACAGGATGGTTTCGGACACAATCCAGAGACAGAAAATAATTTTTCCTCCTCCCCTCTCCTCCCCTCCTAGATTAGAGGTTTTCAAAGGAGACTAAAAGCAATCGGCTCCCATGTTTCTGGAGAGCAAAGGGTATACCTGAGCTCTGAGCTAATAGTCCTGAACCTGGGGCTCAGGTTTTGGGGCCAAATTCATTCCCTCCTCCAGCCTGGCTCCCTTTTCTCAGTGGTACCAGAGGGCTCCCCCATGCCCAGGTCAGGAAAGTCCAACAGGACATTATCTGCGTGACAGACTGGTCATGCTCTAAACAGACAGGAGGCAACAGACAGGCTTCCCCTTGCAGAGCAGTCATCTGGTGACCCCTTAGTCCACCCTCACCTGTGCAAGGGTGGAGCAGGACAAAGCTTGCCTCTACCATCGCACCACAGGAAAAGGATGGGAAGGTGCCACAGGAGGACACCAGGTCCATGCCCTCCCCCAAGGTGAGATGAGCTGTACCTGCACCAGTCTTTGCTGGCTCATACAAGGGGGTGGCACTCAGAACACCCTCCTCATTTCCCAGTACCGATGGTGAGGACTTGCTTTAGGCTGTTGGAAACAGACTCCAAGGGCTTTGCTTCTTGAGGCCATTTGAGTTTTCGGCCATGCAAGTAGTGGGTTTACCTACCTTGAAACATGTGAGAGATGTTTCCTGAAATATTTATGCTTTATGCTTGTCTGAAAAGCAAAATCCTTCTTGGCTGGGAGTAAATCTGAAATAAAAATCCCAGGGGGCTATTGGGAAACAACAGTTGCAGTCTTATCTCCACTTCAGTTGGCAGGGGAGAACAAATAGCCTTGTCTGCACCATTCCTAACTGCTCACTGATCTTCAATGCCTTCTGTCATTGCAGATTTTCCTTTGGGTTGGCAAGGGCTCCAACACATATGAGAGGAATGAGGCAATTGCCTCGGCCAAGGAGTATCTCAAGACCCATCCAGCAGGGAGAGACTTGGCAACTCCAATAATACTGGTGAAGCAGGGCTGTGAACCCCTCAACTTCACAGGATGGTTCAACGCTTGGGACCCCTACAAATGGAGTGTAAGTTGCTGGGGTGTGCACATGTGCTCAGCGGTGCTTAAAAGGTGTTGGTGTCGGTGAGCCATATGCTCTATGGTGTGTGGAGCAAACCCTCGCTATGACCGGTCCTGAGCTTCACGGCTTCCTGGTGCTACTTGAGCAGCTTCTGTTCCCCCACCAGCAAAAAGTACCTGTTTGGTGAAATGGGCTTTTGCAAATACAAGTAAATGTGCTTTAATTCACCCCTGGTTTGTGCACACTGGTTGGATGGAGGAAGGAGTGATGCACTCATCCAGGCAGACCATGCACCAGCCAGTCCAGCCTGCCTGGGGGCTCGGTGCTGCAGCACAGAGTTTATTGGGAATAAAGGGCAACCATGGAGGAGCTTCAGTGGTTAATGGACCTGGAATATCTCGAGGTGGAAGCAATCCTGCCAGGCTGTGCACCCAAATTCCTGCCACCCGATGGCACTGGTGTGCACAGTTTGGGAAAGGAAAAGCTGTACGATGATGAGCAGCTGGGAAAAGCTCAGCTCCCAGGTGGTGTTCTCCCAGACCCTTCCACAGTGGATTGCCACTGATTGTCCCTTCTATCTCCTGTATTTCCTACAAACATCAGTGTTCAGCCGTTCACAAGCAATCTCATCTTCTGGTTGCCCAATAAGTCCTATGCTGGAGCCTGCAGGGGGGGGCAGCCAGGGCAATGGGGTGAAGGTCCCCAGGGGACTTCACACCACAAGACATCTCATACAGAGAGGTTTTTCTCCTGTAGCTGAATTTGCATCACCTTTCTCTGCAGTCTGTAAGGTGGTAGAAAGTCTGTCTTAACATCTGTGTTTGGACAGATGAGACAGCAGCTCCCAGAGCGCTGACCCTTTAAACAATGTTGATGCTTAGAACAAAGGTCAAAACTTGATTTTTCTGAGGAACTGCTGAAAAACAAGGATACAACTTATAAAATATGTGCATCTAAAAGTATCCCCTCTAGGCAGCTTTAACAACTACAGACAAGCCATCCAAACTGCTAACATCCCAGAAACATCTGGTGTGTGTGTGTGTTCATTGCTCAGTTTTGGGTCTAAATGTGTTTGTTTTGCAGTCCGCTTGTTTATGTTGTTTGTTCTTGTTGGGGATCTTTGCTGGAAGGTGCTGTTAAGATCTGACATCTCCTGCCTGTTTAGGAAAACACAGTCATCAGCTTGCCATTATATCTAGTATGTTTCTTTTTTAGGAAATAAGAGGTACCTGGTCACACATGGCACTAAAGCAAGTCTGGGACTGAGGCTTTGAAAAATCTGTAGCTTTAGCTAAATGAAACAGGGAAGTGAAAAAATAAAAAATAAAAAATAAAGGAATAACATATTATCCCAATTTTTCATGCATTGCAAGATTGGTTTAAAATTTAGAAGATTTCCATCTAGCAGTAAATATGATTTCTCTTGATCTGCCTTCTGTTCTCTGAAGTCTTTCAATTTTCTGTCTTCACCTGTTATTTTATAACTGCGGGGGCTAAAGTTCATCTGTTTCTTTGTTTTCAAGTGACAGCTCAGTCTCCTGATTCCAGGAGCTGGGGATTAAAGGAGACACGAGCTGCAACCTCAACGAGCACCACGGGGCTTTAAAATTCATATGATCTCTTGACCCTGTTAGAGAACAAGAGCATGTGCTAGTTAAAGGTGGCCCATGCTTCTCACAATTCTCTTTACCTTTAGGATGGCAAGTCCTATGAAGAGATGAAGAACAGCTTAGGAGACATGTCGGCTATATCCGAGATTACGGTGGTGAGTGGCTTCTAGACCGTATGGGTGGGAAACACCTGGGTTTGAACACCACTGCGTTCCCCCAGCCTGTCCGCATGAAGACGAAGCCGTAATGATCAGAGCAGGCGT
The DNA here is from genome assembly GCA_013399115.1 of Anseranas semipalmata. NCBI lineage: Eukaryota > Metazoa > Chordata > Aves > Anseriformes > Anseranatidae > Anseranas > Anseranas semipalmata. Next base: position 326,261 of record VXAA01005745.1, on the reverse strand, counting down.
GGGGACCTCAAGCTGTCAGGACCAGAGCCATGGTCCTCAGTGGAAAGCAGAGGGAGTCATGATTGATAACCCATTAATACACCCAGATCTCCTGGGCCTTTTCCAGTGCTGTACAGAGGCACCTGTGGGCAGGAGACTGGTCAGCTGCTTTCTAAACTACACGTGCAAATGGAAGTGTGTGCAGCTAAAAGAGTGTGCAATTAAGAGCTGCGTGAGCAGTTTGCAGTGCTGTGGCTCCCAAGACCCCAGACATGGGCTCCCTGGTCAAGAAGGCCACAGCCCAGTGGGAGATCCTACAGAGAGAGCACAAGGTCCCAGCAGTCCCAAACATGATCGTCTCATGGGATCAGTTCTGCCCTGGGCAGGAACAGGAGGAAGCTGGAAGGAAGTGGTAGGGGCTTTGAACCAGGAGAGATGGCAGCACAGAGAAGGGTACACCGCTAATTTCTGACCTTTCTCTGCCATTATCTTGAGAAAAATGAGACTACTTTAAGTATCTTCAATTATTTAAGGGCTCTCAATAGGGCTGTGCTTTTAACAGTCCTAACATCTTGATGTAATGTTGATGGAAGTGCTGGACTGATGTTTTAGTGTTGTCTTTCTCCTTGATGCTTTGGCTCTCCAAAGCAAGAGACCAGCGGATAGCCTGTGCCAGGAGCAGTCCCTTCAACCCCAACAGAAAGAAAGATTCCAGGATAACCCCCAAGTTGCTCTGCCAGAGCTGCTTCTCTTGATGCGTTTTCCTCCATTTGGCAGGATCTTAACAACATCAGCTTGAGCAAGAGAACCCTCAGCATGACCAACTTGGCTGTTTCAAGTACAGCAAGTGCTTCCCCCGAGTATAAATCACACTTCAACCACAACAACAGCAACAGCCACACCAACAGCAGCAACTACAACAACGGCAGCCCTTCCCCAGTGCCCAACAGCGCAGGAATTTACTCACGAGAGGTGCTAATGAACAAGACCGTGGATGAACTTCCAGAAGGAGTGGATCCCACTAAAAAAGAGGTGACAGCACTGCCGGTTTGATGTCTTTGTAGCTTAACCTGGAACTTAGTTGTAGGCTAAGCACACAAGCACTTTAGGCTATTAAGTCCTACTGCAGGCTAAAGGAGATGCCAGCTGGACACAGAGGTCTATTGAAAAAGCAGGAGTTTCATGTGAGAGGAATCTGTGGTAGTTTTACCGTAGTTGAAATATTCCTTCTTTTTTTTTTTTTTTGAAGAAAAATGAATTTTAAATAGTTAAGTACAAAAATATGTTCTTCTGTTAGACTTGTTTGATTTTGCTACCTGACCCCTGTCTTTACAGAGACAGAGACTCAAAAATACAGTTTCTGCAAGACAAGGTGACACAGTGGCTAAAGGCTGCTGAGAATGAAATCGGGAGTTGCATTTTGCACGGGCTGTAGGTTTTTGTTTTCATCTGAAACTCCTTCCAGAAAGGATCTCAGTTTTATTTTTTCAGAGAGCTTATGTTTTCAGCAAAACCCATTCAGAGGGACAGGGAAGAGTGCCATATTTCAGATTTCTGATCAGCCCATGGATTTTGCCAACATCTGTGGCTGAGTGCAAGCAGGCCAATGGGAGGGACACAGGGGGCTGCTTCCCTCTCTTCTCTACAACCCATGTTTGACCAGTTTCTTGCCCCAGCAGGTCTTCAGGCAAAGGCCAACATCCTATCCAGATTTACATCTGGCCAGAGAGCTGATCCACAGCTGGGCCAGCAGCTCTGCCCTGCAGCAATGCCCGTGTGCTAACGTCTGCATTTCATCTGGGCTTTACATGGGTCCTGTCTTTTACTCGAAATGCTGGAGAAAACTCAACTTCCATGTCCCACAGGGTCTTTCTGAATCCACTGAGTTCTGTCTTTCCAGCAATGGGAGCAAACATTTCCATTGGAATATTTTGGGGGGAACTCAGCCCTGGGGAGATGCTTTCACTGTGAATCACTGCCTGAGAAACCACTAAAAAGTCAGGCCATCAGATTTTCTCTGTAGAAGCATTAATTGCCCTGGCCTCAGTATGATTAGCGGGGACCAAATTCCAACCAGAGCACGCTAACCCCTCAAAACCAGGGCATCCCTTTGGGCTGGTGGGCTTTTATTCCCCTGGTGCTTTGGGAAGCGGGATGAGAAACAGTTGCTGAGACATTCCATTTCCCAACGGGAGGACAGACAGCAGGACAGGAGCTGTTTGCCTGGAGTCAGGGGGTCAGCAGTGGCACAGTGAGGAAGGGGCACAGCTGATGGAGGTGTCCCAGCCTTTGCAAAAGCCAGAGCTGACCTCTCCTTGCTCTCTCTTCCTGCTGCAGTACTATCTCTCTGATGCTGATTTCCACGATATCTTTGGGAAGTCCAAACACGAGTTCTACCAGATGCCCAAATGGAAGCAGCAGAATGAGAAGAAGCAATGTGGACTCTTCTGAGACTGCAGGGGCCACCCAGCATCCAGTGACTCTGGGACCAACCCTTGCTCTCCTAGGAGCTGCAGGGAGGAAGTACGGACATTTGCTCAACAAACCCAACCCAACATCTTAATCAGGCCGAGCTCCAATGCAGTTATTCCAGCAGCCACTGTTCAGGGAATGGCTCCTTTCTCCCTGCAAAACCCAAAACAAGGAGGCAAAACCTTTTGCAGAATGGCTTTGCAGGATGTTTTTGCCCCAGGGGTACCCGTGGAGTGAGACTGGCCCATTCAGCCCCTTCTCACCCTGCAGAAAAGCTACTCATCATAAACCAGCAAGAATCAATTGTAGACTAACATGCATAGCCTAACGCAGGTATAACAAATAAAAACCTGGGTTGGAAAAAAAAAAACTACATATTTAGAGCATATTTATTAGCTAACCTATTTCAAGAGGATGATCAGATTTAGGGCTAGATGCAGCTGTTGATTTTGACTGCCCAACAAGACTGATTTTTTTTCCATTCAGACAACATCTCCAATCTCACCCTGAACATGACTGGGTGCAGGTGAGTGTAAGAGTCCACCTGCCCACAGACTAGAGCCTTGACGAAGCCAGGAGGGTTTGGGTAATGACCTGAGGCAGTGTGTGTCCCAGTGAAGGTTTTGTCAGGGCTCCATCCCTGTGATGCCCATGGGCTGAGGGCGCTGGTTCCACATTGTGAGCTCAATCAGATTGGAGGGGGCGGGGGGAAATGTGAGTGATCAGTGATGAAGGGATGCAACTATATATGAAAGGAGGAAATGCATATGTTAAAAAAAAAAAAAAAAAGTGGTTCTAAAGCTTTACTCCATTTCCAGCCTGATTGGTGATTCCAAATAAACGGCCAACAGCAGCATAGTAAGTGTCCTTGATCAGTGTGTGGGACAGGATGTGGGTAGAAAAAAGCTCTGCAGGGCCACAGCTCCTTCAAACACCTGGTCTTTAATGGAATTTGGGATCTTTCTTGAAAGGAAAAGAACAAACACAGGAGGTGGGGCTCCCTCTGTTCCTAAACACCACAGTCAGGTCCATTTGTCTCCCCAGCCCACACACCCTGCTCCTGAAGGCCCCCATTCCCCACATTGTTCAGTGGTTGGCTCGACTGCCCACTGCAGGGATGTGGGGTTGGAGCCGAGGAGCTGCTGACGGCTGTTGGATGAGGAGCAGAGAGCTCTCACGCAGCACCCAGGACCACGCTGTAATGGTGAATTGTCACCGTCTGGCTGGTCTGGAGGCAGGGACCTCCAGGTGGTGGGGTCTTCTGGAGAGATTTTGTGTTTAAGAATTGGCAGTTACTTCACATCAGCCACAACCACATCATTACCTCCGTGCTCCTGCCACCACTTTGGCCCATTTCTGCTTGAGGGTCCAGCCCCAAGCCCACAGAATCACCCGTGCACAGTAAGGCAAGAGTCAAGCAGAGACAACGATCAGCCAAATTGCCTGCATGATTGGTCCTATTGTGTTCGTGCTGGATATAATCAGTGCACATTATCCCTGTTCCAGCACTATTGCCACGGCTGGAAGCTGCAATCTACATACAATATTTATATTGCCTCGCTGTGGTGTGCTCCTGCCAGCTCCCAATTAACGAATTGCATGTGCTACTTCATAAAACGCAGCGATTCCACCTATCAGCCCTGACTGGGGGCCTAATGAGCGGCATGCAATCAATGGAGAGCAGTGGAAATCCAGTCAGGTTAGGGAGATTAAGCTGGTTCACTACGTGTTGGTTTTGTTCCTCCTGCCACGATGCTCAGCAGCAAATGGGAGTGGTCCTACCAGGACTCAGAAAAGAGCATGGTTATATATTATTTATTTATTTATTATTATTATTATTATTATTATTTTACAAATAATAGAACCCTGATATTCAGGCCTGCTGGAAACTGCTGCTGCTCTTGTCTTCTCATGGGGACAGTTGGTTTTATTCCCTGCCTCTGGTTTATGAAGGACAAGGCAGTTTCTCACCTGCATCCTCCCTTTCATGCCACTTCATGCTTTTGCTGCAGTGTCTGGTGGATCACGTCCCACGTCTGCTGCTCTTTTCAGTAGAGCCCTTCCCCAGAGTGAGGCTGACACATTTCTTAGTCTGCTCAGACCTGAGGTCCCTCAGTGATGGCCCTTCCTTTGGGGACAGAGGAGACCTTGCAGCATTGTTCATCATGTTCTGGTCCATCCCATCTCCGTTTCAGCTCCTTTCCCACGTGGCTGCAGAAGTGTTCCCCGACCTCTACCTATCTGATGAGGGATGTTGTCTCTTCCCACGGATCTTGCCTACCTTCATTTGCCTACCACAGACAGGCAGAGGAAGCCTTGGCTTCTCCTGGTAGCCCTGGGTCAATTTAGCTCACTAATCCAACTGAAATCTAATCCTGCCACACAAAAACCACAAATAATTTGTTCTCAGCCAACTCAATGAGATGATATGACTCACCCCGCAAGAGCTGGTGCTGAGAAGAGAGTGGGCAGGAATGCCTCCGATCATGCCTGCTCTCAGGCTGCATGGTGCAAGGCAGTTCTGAGTAGCCTTCATTCATGCTTTTTATTCCACAGCTCCTTAAAACAAAACACTCAGAGCATCCTGGGAGCCCGGACCAAACTCAGGATGTCCCTGAGCTCGATGCTCCAACCCTGGCCTTCAAAAGTACCTCCTGGTGCAATGTCCTAGTGGTGAGCTGAGAGAAAGCCCATGTTGCTGCAGGACACCCAGCTCTGCCTCGGTGGTCTCTGCTGCTCTTGAATTCTTTCAGCCGCTGGTAATTAAGTCATTTTCAGCCTTTTAGATGTGGATATAATTCACATTTAATCTGGCAATGGTTTACAACATCACAGATTATTATAGTGAGAGGAAAATCAATGTGTCCAGCAGTGATTACTGCAGCATAACAAACTCCAGGTTGGACTAAAAGAAGCCCAGTTTTGCAGTGGGCCCAAGAATCACTAAATCCAGGCTATTTTAGACTCAGAAAAAGGTGGAGGAGTGAGTGGACTGGAATTTGTTTAAAAGGAAATTAACCTCTTTGGTATTAGCTTGTCCTCTCTAACACCAGCCATGAAACCCCCCAGAAAGACTGACAGCTTTAAGGAATTAAGCAGGTCTGTCTCCGAGCTCATCTGTGTTGCATTCAAGTAGGCCAAAGAGACAAATAGCGACAAGGAATTGGACTTTTCCAGACTTTTTTTTTTTTTTTACTTTTAATAGTCTAACATAGTGTTAGTAACATAGCTGGAACTCCAAAACATATATTATTTTATTTTAACACTATTCACTTAACTCTGTAGTTGTGCTTGAAAAAAAACCCACCTTTTGCCATAAATATTGGGTTGCTGTTCAAAACACTTTTGTCTGCTTGTGCTAGGTTACCTCTGCAGTGCAACTGGGACCAAGCTAACATTTAAAATCGTTTCTACTGCCACTTCCTGTGCTAAAAAAGAGGTTTTTCTATAAAAACACAAACAAAGTTTTACTGCATTAAAAAAAAAAAAAAAAACTACTGTCAGTTCAGTGTATTTCCACTGTCATCGGCAAAAGACATTCTCTGAGGTCCCTTTGAGAGGATTTCACTTTGGCTTAGAGGGAAATCTGTCATTCGGCAGCTTCTTTCTCCTTCACAGGGTGAGAGCCAGGCTTTGAATGCAAAGCGACCTGGCTGAGAGCCAGGCACGCAGGCAGAGTAGTGTTCATGTATTTTTTATTATAATACAAAAGGAAAGTCAAGTTATATAACATGGCCCTTTGTAGTGCAGCTTTCTTTTTAATGTGTAACGGATAAGAGGAGAATTGTGTCCTCGTTTAGGACTTCAGATGGTGAAGGATGTCTGACATCTGAAGTTGCAAGAAGTCACCTGGTATCTGGCCACTGATTTCAGTGGTAGGGTGGATTTTTTTTGCACAGATGTTGAGTGTTTTGTCCAGATGCCTGACTGAACCCAAACCAAGAGCTGTAATTTCCTAAAAAGGAGTCCCTATCCTCTTGCTAAAAGCAGAATCAAAAATCACACTAAATAAAGTGAACTAAAAAACACAGCTGGATTGGTTGGACAGGTACAAAAGGATTAATCTCAACAGCAGCATTAGGATGTTTCCAGCACGCGAAAGGGAGAGAGTCGATGGCTATTTCACATCAGGGCCCTATGGGGCACCGTGTGCTGCTCCAGAGAAGGCACTGGGGGTTTGATGGGACCCTGACATTGGCAGACGACACGTGCTGCGTTCCTTCTAGGTCTGTAACAAGGTCCACTGCACCCTGAAAGAGCTGAGCTGCTAATCGCAGTCCTGGATATTGATGTACACAAAGAGGGTGGAGGAGGAGTACGGGTCTCCGTTCTTGGTCAGAAGATGGATGTGACGGTAACCTGGAAGCAGAGACACAGATGGAGAGTGGCCTTTAGTCTGGTCAGAAAAACATTTCCTAACATTTGCCAAGACCCTGCAATAACACTTCCCTGTCTCTGAGAGTGCTTTGCACCCTGTGCCCCACAGAACGGGTAGGTCAGGGAGGCATGGCTTTGAGCATTGTTAATATAACGTGTCCAAGGCCACTGCTGACAAGGGGATTCCTTCCCATGAGTCAGATTTCAACAGCTGATCATTTATCATCTTATCCAGACACCAGAGAGAGGACCTGCTCTGACCCGAGGTGTGACGGGCTCTGGACTTCTCACACAGGACACTGGAGACACCTAAAGGAGTCAGTGGGTGTGAGGAACAGGGAACAGGGCCTTACCTTGCTTCAGACTAGTGAAGGGAACGGTATACTGCCCGATGAAGTCGTTCTTGGTTGACATGTCAAAGTCTTCCACCACAAACCGGACCAGGGCAAGTGCAGGGATCTCTATGTCAAAAGTAAACTCTTCATCCCACTTCGGGTTAAAGCCTGTGCAACATAGACAAGGGTGGAGATCAGAGCTGCTCACAAACAAGGAGGAAGGTAAGAGGTGCTCACAAGCAAGGATGTTGGTCAGAGATGTTGGCAAATAAGGATGGAGACCTTGCCTGACTCCAACCTAATCTGACCCAGGTCAGAGGTCTCAGGAGGTGCCAAGACTGTTGTTCCCGGCTTTGACACTGAATTGCGACCTGGTATTAGTAAATCCTTCAGCTTAGGCTGCTCACTGCAGCCCTCAGCACCGCACCCCCAGAAGGCAGCGAGGGGCAGGAGGGGGCTGAACTCAGCCCTCGTCCAAAGGCTCTCAATGGCTTACACATGGATGTCTTAGGTTGCCATTGGACCAGCAGCAAACTTTTACAGCCCCAGGCCAGGTGGGAGCAGAGAGGAGAACCATGCTTTTGTGGTATGACAGCTTTCTGGGGCTTTATGCCTCACTGAGTGCTGAAGGTACACCCATCTGTCATCACTCCATGCCTCAGTTTCCCTGTCTGCAAGAAAGGTTAATGAGGAGTGTCTGATTATAATCAGGTCAATAGACAAAATGCTTTATGTCACCCTGTATAAGAGCAGTATCTGAGACAGCCAGACTAGCCCTACTTCTGTTATGGATAAGGATCTTGTGATCCAGACTCACAAAGCAAACAAAACCATGACCATCACATCAAATGAGAGACAAAAAGCAAGCACAGTGCTCTCTCTCCAGGTCACTGTGGGTGCTCTCTGCAATTTCAACAAACCACACCCCAGAAACAAACAGGAGAAGAGGACATCCTGTTTGAAATCCCACTGCCATCGGCACAGCCTGCGCGCAACAGAAGCCCAAGGACAGCAAAACATCAGCTCAAGCCTGCTGGTCATGGAGGGTCTGTGGATGATTCGGCAGGAGGCAGCGATCCTTCAGCTGGCCCTGAAGGTGCTAGGTGGGTCTGTGCACAGTGCCACAGCAAAATACCTGTGTTGGGTTGTTGCACTTTATTCGGACTTTCACAGGATTAAATCAACTGGACTGTCCAGATAACACATGTGCTCCTGACCCCATTCATCCTTGGAAAAAAGCAGTTACTGGTCCCATGGGAGCAGAAATCATGAAAGTCAAAGGAAAATCATTGGTCCTAGGACAGGAGGTTTCATCTGTGGGGGGTTTTCAGTCCTTCTCAGAGCCACAGTGAGACACTCGGAGCTGCTGAGCCAGCAGGTTCCCACGGCCTCTGGAGCTCCATGGCTGCACCCCTGGAGCCTGATCTGCACCCACAGCCCGTGCTTCAGCCCCACCGCCATCAAACCAGGTGAGCTGCTGAACCATGGTCACACAACTGAGACCTCAGCCCATTTGGAAATGCAAACCCATCTCTGCAGCTGCCCCTTTCCAACATGGCTTCATTTCCCACTTGGCAAGTCTCCCTCCAGCACCCCTCCAGCATCCCTCCAGCATCCCTCCAAGCAGCCACAGGCTGGCCGTGGGGCCCGAGGAATAGGCTTGGCAAGTCTAAAACTTTCCTTACACAACCGTCACTCGAGACATTATAAAAATCACTGTAGGCAAAGGAAATGACCATGAGCTTTAGGAGCCAGGCCAGATTTACTCAAACAGGAAAGGAGGAAAAGAGAAACAACGTTAGCAGGGAGGAAAATATGCATTGCCTTTCTAGTGCTTGGCTCTTACTCCATGCAGAAAAGCAGTGTGTGCATGTCTGTGTGTATGTATGTGTGTGTTTGTCAGGAGGAAGGTGAGGTCTGATTTCTCAGACTCCTACTGCCTTGGTTATTCCCACAAAAGAGAGGGCTGAACTTGCCCTCTGCTGTCTCTGCAGGCCACAGTATTCAGACCCTCACTGCATGGAGGGAAGCCACAGCAATGTTTGACCAATGAGAAACGGTCCACAGGGAGATGAAGTGTCTATGAGACATCTGAGGTCAGTGCTGGGTATGGAAGGAGCCTGACTCTTTGGAGCTGTGGGCTTACAGCCTTCTTCCCTCACCTGCCACATTGCTGTGATGTTTATTAATTTAGCATTATGTGATGTCATTAATTTAGCACTGGTGACACTTTGGCCAAAAGGATGAGCAGATGCAGCGTCCCTGCCTTGTGAGGAGGTTCTGAGCTACAAGAAATGTTCTCCTTTTGCACAGACTATGTTACATAGGAAAAGAGGCTGCGAGAGCTCAAGTTATCCAGCCTGGAGAAGGCTAAGGGGGTTATTATTGCAGTCTTCCACTTCCTCCTTCTAGAGAAAATGGAGCCAGACTCTTCTTACATGTACACAGCAAAAGCACAGTGGGTAATGGGCACAAATGACAACAGGTGAATTTCTGATTAAGTATAGATCTTATTTTATCGTAAGTCAAAGACCGGATCCCTTGCCCAGAGAGCATGGACAATCTCCATCCTTTCAGATACTCAAAATTCATCTGGGCAATACAGTGAACAACTTGAGTTAACTTAGAGGTCGGTCGTGCTTTAGACAGGGGTTGGAATGGACATCTCCTGAGTCCCTTCTAGCCTCACTCTTTCATGAGTTTGTGTCTCTTTCAGAACAACATCAGCCTCTTAAGAGGCCTTCTCTGGGAAGATCTTGGTGGAAACCTGTGTGTCCCAGGTCACATCCAACTGTATGGAGGTAAAGAGCACTTCCAAAGCTCTGGGTCTGCAGATTTGGCAGCCAAACTGAAAACAATTCATCCAGCTGATGTTTTGTAGGTAATTTCTGTCTCCAAACATCTCAGACAGAGAAAAGATGGAAGAACCCCTGAAAGAAATGCCCCATAGGGACAGTCTGTGGGGCTAGTTATATAACCAGGGTCCCTGCGCTGAAGTAGGCCAACAGCATCTGATGTATCTGCACAGTGTGACCAAGCTTGGGTGCATCTGGGCAGGCCTGGCCACAGGGCAGCAGGTCTTGATGAGGAACACGCTACATGAAACCAAAGGGTTACTGCCCCAGGGGGTCACAGCATGGAAGAAAAACCCTTACCATTGTTTTCAATTACTTTGGTCTGCTTCTTGTTGTTATCCTGTTGGACACCATGGATCTCAATCGTTACCTTAGGATCAACGATGGAGTTTTTGCTTTTGTTTACCTTAGGCAGCTGCTGACCAGAGATGATCTGTGGAGGAAACAGAGAAAAAGGTCAGGACATCAGTAGGAGAGGGGGTTCCCTGCCAAATGTCCCTTTGCTTCTCCAGGAGCACAGGACCTGTTGCTGGTCTTGGTCTTTCAGAGCCAGTGTTGTGACATTCTTCAGAGGAAGCTGTCATGAGCTAAAGCACCTAATGAACATTGCTGCAGTCCAGCCAGCTGGGCTGGGTCAGGGCAAAGGCAACTTCTCTGTCTCTCCCCAAAGTGATCAGATGGTAATTGGAAAAAATGGTGGTGACTGTTGACTGCATGTCTATAAAATGCCTGAGTGTTCCTGTACACTGAATATTGTCCCTAACCTCTCCTGTTGACAAACATTAAACATGTGAGTGAGTCCCTGAAGGATGACAGCCCCTGCAGGACTGAAGCAGAGACACTGGCGGTGGGAAATGAGTAGGGTTAGGATAACATTGTCCAGGTGGGACCAGGAGAAGGAGAAGGTACAACCTACACCCCCCCAAGATGGATGCTACTGAGATAAGTTTCCAACTTCTATTCTTACTTTAAGCAGAAGCTTCTTCTTTGTCCCCCATGTTCCTTCTGTGATGGATTTTGGATTGAATTTGGTTTGCTCATCCCGGAGGAATTCCGGCTTTAAGACATACCCAGAAAACCCATTGTCCTGGAACCGACCCTGGTAGACATCCATTTCTGTGCCTGCTGTCTGGAAATTTAGGGCAACTGCAACATAAATAAATAAATTCAGTCACTTTCAGATAAATCAATGGGAGTCTTTTTATACCAATTCTGTTCAGATGAAATTACACTTCATGAACATAAACATTGACTTTTCCATGCTTCAAAGATCAGTGATAAACTCTTCCCCTCACAGCCTGCTTCTCCTGAGGATTTCTTCCATTCGGAGATGTTAGAGGCAGAAGGAGCTATTATAGCTATCTCAGTTGTCCTCCTACCTACCACAGGATCAAAAAATGTCCTACATTGAATTTATGCTGAACAACTGTATCTTTCAAATAAACCCATTAATTGCAATGAAACTGCAAATCCTTCTCGGGTTGTTTCTCTGGTTACTTAGCCTCATTATAAAACCTCTTTTTCCAGCCCAAATACACCTATTGCCATTTGCCATCCTCAGGGGCCTCTATTGATGCCTCTATTGGTTAGACTACAGAGCTCCTCGCTGTCTGAAATCCTTATGAAGGAGTACAGAAGCTGTGATCAAATCATCTCTTTATTGTCTTTTGCCCAGAATAGATCAAGCCTCACAGTTCTCCTAACATGAGGCAGATTTCCTGTATCCTTTCTGATTTGCCCCTGTCTTTTCAAAAGCATTGATGTCAAATCTGGAAGCAGTCTTTGTGAACAGCTTCACTAATACCACATAGGGAGGGCACATGGACCCCAGAGCCTGCTCAGTACGCTCCTGATTTCTCCAGGGTGATGTTAACCTCTTTAGCCGCTTCTAAGAAAGCTCTAGGACAGATGACAATTTATCCTGGGCCTTGGTCCTACATAGCCTCTAATACTTGAAGGCCAAAGCCATTGTAATGCACTCCCCTGTTTTTGCACCTGCATGCAAGAACAGCAGTATGCTGGTTTTACTGGGAGCTGCAAGTACTCAGGGCTTATCAAAAAACTTACTTTGTATGCCCAAATACTGGATTCAGGTGACCAGACAAGACACGCAAGTTGGCTGCAGCGTACCTTGAAGGACCTGATGTTGCCTCCCAGGGATTCTCCCGAGGCCAGACTCAACGCTGGGGAGACAAGCCCATAGGTGCTACTTGTGTAGGACCCAGTGAGTTCACATGCTGTCAGGTACATCCAACCCGTGCGGGACCACATGGCTGGGGGCCAGGGAGCCCTGCACCTACGGCTTCTCTTGTCCATCAGGGCCACATAGGTACAACCAGGACATCTCCAACATTTAGCATCACCAAGACAGCCTAGCTCACCATCACCAGCCTGCCCAGTTATCACTGCACCAGGTTTCCTGAATGAGAACTACAATATAATTCACTTAACAGGCTCCAGGACCCTTTCACCACATCTCTGAGACATCATTATGCCATCAGAGCTTCAGTGTCCCAGGAGTAGACAAGAGGCACTGCTTTGACTACTGGAAACAGCTCAGGCCACAGTTTGTCCCTTTCAAGTTACCCTTACAAGTTACGGCCCTGCTCTAGGGCTTGAGAGATCTGAGTCTGATTTCCAGCTCTGCCACAGATCTCAGCATGCTTTTGGGTAAGTGACCGTAGCTCCTGGCTCCCCTCTTCTTTGTTAAAAAGCAGTAATGGTGCTTCCAGCTAACTGCAAGGATGTGCACATTAAAGTGCAGGAAAGGCTTTCCTAACGGTTAAAAGAGATGATCTCTTCTGGTGACCACTGAGCCTCTCTGTCTGTAAGTGTCTCAAGATTGCACATCTACTTCAGTCAAAGCCCCAGCATGGCCAGGTGATAAACAACCTGGCCAGGCTGACCCTCTCTGAGCTCCCAGTTGCACCCACCGATCTGGCAGCCGACGTTCCACAAGTCGATGGGGTTGTAGTTGGAAGAATCTGTCCTCCACCCTGCAGGGTAGATCCGGCTCAGGTGCCTGATGTTGTGATGAATAAAACTGGTTCCTAAAGAAAAAAAATAAGAAAATGTTCCTTTCAGTGATGGGGGCTACTTTTTCTTGATGCTGCTGTATGTAGTCCTTCTCTGACTAGTCAGTCTGGCTGAGTGTGAGCTGCCTGCATAAAATGCCCTTCTTGGTAACAGCCCCTGTGACATTAAGTTACTCCCACTGTTTCTCACAGTGACATGGATGGCCAAAGAGACCATGACCTACATCTTCGGGGATGCCTTCTCCTCATGCTTAACCACCACTAGCTGTCACTTTATGGGGGACTGGAACAGAGGATGGCCTTTTGCCAGGGCAGAATATACATACCAGACTCCTGGGCTAGTTTCAGAGCTTTGCTTTCCGTGAACGATGACATCTCGTAGAAAGCCCGAGGGTGGTTGGGGTCCTCGAAGCCATTGAAATGAACACTCTTGCAGTAGACAACTGTGTCTGACAGCTCCTTGGCCAGCTTCAGGGTGTCACTCTAAAAGCAGGAGCAAGAGGTTTGTGTGGAGCTTCTGCAGTCCTACTCAAAAGTAACAGTCATGTTTTGTCTAGGACCCTGGGGCTTCTCTTTCCCACCAACTTCAGATGGACAGGATGCCCACCATCAACACTTGGTGGCACCCCTATACAGAGACAGGGTGGTAAAGGGGCAGACTGTCCTTGCTATGTCCCTTGTCTTGCAAGGAGAGTGCTAATCCCTCCTCTCAGACCATCAGTAGGTAACACTACTGGCACAGTTCACCAGCCCATACTGGCCTGTCCAATGATATCACTGACTTCCCAAATGTTATTACCAAGAATATTTCACTTCATCTGGGCTGTTCCTCCTGCATTTATTTGCATGTCATTATGTGAATGACTATTTCAGCTTGGCTATTACAACTCACATGTGATTAGGGCTACAAACACAGAAACAACCCATTCAGCCTGTATTGGTGAGCTAAGAGAGGATTTCACACAGCAGATGCTTTGCTGTCCCAGCACCCTTGTTGCATGATGTCCTCCACAAGAAATCTCTCGCTTTTTGTTGGTAGGATACCCTTTCTGCTGCTTTCTGCATTATCATATCTATTTCAGCTTCAATGGCAGTCACAGGTTGCTAAACTTTACAACTGAGCCTTAGCAATGAATTTCCCATACTGTCCTGGTGCAAAGTATGCAAACCTGGAAACAGAGAGAAGGGAAAGATGTTTTGGCACCCCCAGACCTTGTTTTTTTTATCTTGAACTAGGAAGTTCCCACAATGCTTTGGTGCCAACTACTACTTCTGCAATAGGCAAAGATCTAGTTTCTAGATTTTCTACCTCTCCAGGTCTGCCCCTTTTTGGGATTCACTTACTTCTTTTACTTACCTTCCCCTTCTGCTGTACCTCTGTCTTTACAGATTCATCTTCCATTTCAGCTGCTTCATCTTCATCAGAGACATCCTCATCCTCCAGGTTGTTGTTCCCATTTGTGGGGTCCTCCTGTCTGCTCAGCTTCTTGCCTTTCACAAGGATCTTCCCTTTCAGTTGCTGCACAAAGAAAAGTGGACAAAATAGCTGACAATTAGCAGACATGGCATCAGAATATGTAAAGGATCTTGCAGGTGAAACGTTAGGGTACTGACACCCTAAGTAAGAGTCCCCAGACCAGACCCTTCCTAGATACCTCCTTCTGTGATGACCTCCTCTTGCCACTGCAGCCATGGTACAACACAAATAATAACCAGCAGCATGTGCCAACATAACACAGCTGCTAATCCAAGGAGCACTTTTCTTGTGCTGAATCAACTCTCTCCAGCCTCTTTCAAAGTCCACATAAAACCATCAGGTGAAGGAACACACCAAGAGCACATGGTTGCTCACAGACCACCATACTACTGACGTGGCTTGGTTCTTGTGCAAGCTCAGCCTATGGGAGGAAAGCTGGAGGCTGGAGAGGGTTGACTGAACCCAGACGATGCTGCAGCAATACTGGCAGCAAGGAGCAGTACTGAGAAGGGTGACTGCCTGGAAGCAATCTCCATGTGAACAGGTTATGCCTCAAAATCAGTTAATTCAGCCCAGCAGCACCCCTGGATCCTGCAGCTTCCAGTAAAGTCAGTGGGAGATGTGCTGCCACACGGATGTGTGTCGTACTGCTAGCTGTGGAGGGTGCTACTTACTCCAGAAAAAGGCAATCTCAGGTTTAGCCAATACAGTCCCTTTACTCTGTGTGGCATGTCCCCCCTTCTCTCAGCAACATCCTATATTTGCCACATCCACAGCAGCAAAAGCAACAGGCCCCGCTGTTCTCAAATGACAGGACCGCAGAAAACCAAGGATCTTTTTTAAAACAACACGGGCATTTTCAAAGAACGCTATTGCCCGTTTGTGGGCGCGAGCAAATTACATCATGTCTCTGTGGAGACCGGCCCAACTCCTCATGGACCAGCCACGCTGTGGATGAAACTTGGTTTGAGCTGAAATTTGGCACTGGCACCTGAGGCAGCAGCCAAGAGCATATTTCTTCAGCTACCACAAATGATCTGTTTACAACGGGGCACTTTCCCTGTCACTCAAAAGCTGCATAAAGGCAGCTGGGAGGGGTGTACCAGCTACTGGGAATAAAAGGCCCAAGTTCAGAGCATAGCATCCTCCTCCTCCCCACCTCCAGACCATCCTCCATCCACCCGGCTCCTTGGTCCTCTTCCAGGCAGAGCTGTGGCCAGCCAATATATTGAATGCACCAGCCTGGAGGGGTTGCACTGGGGACAGTTTTAGGGGGCCACAGAGAAGTCCCTCTGATCCTTCACAGACTGCAGATAGCATTCTGCTTATATATTATATTATTACCTGCCTCTGCTTTCTAACATCCCATAAGAAAACTTACCACCTCATCTCACAGCTCAGCAATAGAGAACTAGGGACAAAATGTGTTTGGGGCAGATTGCTTGATTTCCAGCAGAGATATTAACACTTTTTAAGCTTTTACAACTCAAGACAGTACGTATCTGCAGAAGCTGCCAGTGCTAAACATTGCCCTCCCACATTTACTGTGGATGTTAGGAAGCAAAGTCCTAAATCTGAGTGCTTCTCCCTTTACCAAGGTTTTAAATAAGCTGACACACACAGACGCAAACACACACATGCACCTGTTCCAACTCTCTTGGTTCCTCTTCGTGTGATATTAAGTATTTCTAGCCTGAGGGGAAAGACACTCAGCTCATCAGTTCAGCTCTGTTGAGCAGATCCCTCGTCTTAGGAAGAAGCATTAGCTGAAATACTCAATAAATACTCTCCAAGTAGACCATAAAGCTATTCCAAGTGCCAGTGGCAAGCCCGAAGTTGAATGTAACTTAGGAAAATGGGAAAAGCTACAAGGATGCTAGACTCCACTGAGAACCTATAATATGGTGGAATAAATGCAACTCTTTCACTTCCTTACGTGCCCTGTAAATCATGTTGCTCTAGTCCTCCAGAAGTGGAGCTCCCCTGCTCTCTCACCTTTTCTACTGCATGCCAAAGCAAGCTCAGCTCTGCAAGTGAAATGGTTCTGACACATGGCTTTGCTCCCTTTGGGACTCTGTGATTTGGGACACGGCAACTATCTTAAAAGAAAGCATTGTTCATTATCAGAAGCAAAGCTGTTAGGAACAGAATAGTTTAAAAGATCTGCACACACGCATTTATTTTACCTGAGAGTTTCGTGCCTCAGTTAGTGACCTGAAAGCCATGGCAATTTCCAATTACTGATTTCCAATTTCCATCTTGGTGGAAGCGGCAGACTCTTAACAGGAACCACCTCAACAAACTTTCTATGCCTTCAACACCTCCTTTAGAGTCAACAGAGAGAACTAAACACTCCTAGGATGTGATTCACCTGGTCTATTTAGACAACCACTTAGGAGAAGGTGGACCACACCTCCAACTCCCCTGACAGTATTAACTAGCTCTCAAAAGGAGCCCAAAGTGGTATGCTCAAGTACAGGGATATACAGGGTTTGAGAACTGCCACCCTACATCCTGATCTAAGGATGAAGATATCCATCTCCACAGATTTCCAAGAAGCTGTGAAGATTAACAGATTTCACATTCATGAAGAGATGTGCAGACCAAATGCACTAACTCATATCACACCTCTATCTGCGGATGTCTTTCAGGCTAGCTGCAACCTGAGGTGTTACAGGATTTTACAATGAGAAGCACCAGAGGATGAAAAGAATCTCCACAAAAAAGGGGGAAGAAACACATTATCAAAGGAAGTTTTGGGAGATTTCAGATCAGTTGTGCCTTGCTGCTGCTATACTGGAAGTGTTTGCTGAGCTGCATAGCTCAAGGTGATGTTGAATGGGGGCACTGGACTCAGTAATGGATGCGATGGGACAGCTGGTGGGACAGTGGGGGTGCAGGATGGCAGAGGCCCCAGCCACTGCACTGGGGCTCTCAACTGGTGGGCTCGTGGTCCTAAGGGTCACCCACCAAGGCAGGTCTGTTAAGCCCAAAGCCACCCTCATTGTGAAGGGTGTCCAGCACCAAAGAGTTGGAGGGGTCTTGGATATGCCCGATATGCTAAATAGTGGCATGCAATGTTGGCAGCCGTTTTAGTCTCATACAAGGCTGGGTTTTGCATCATTTCTAGATGGTATGCAAGGACAGGGGGAAAGGGCCCTGGCAGACCCTTGTGCAGATCAGGAATCAGGCAAAAAGGCCTGCAATAAGCAATTAGTAGCAAAGATTGGAGCAGCTCTTCCCTATATCCCTGGCACTGACCTGAAGCTCTCCCGGAGCTTTTTTTGTGGCTTTTAGCCTTTCATCTTACAGCTTTTAATTTACTATTGGGACCTAAAGACAGCAGCTTGAGGGAGGTATTTAGAAGCTCTGTGTAGCCCAATACTTTGTTCCTAAATGGAACCTAATAAATCAGATGCCTGCCTTGGGCTGCACTGTGAGTTGTTAGTGTGAAAACAAACTCTGTTGATCTTCTTTTAATTACTGACATTGCCGTGCTAACACACTTTGCAGCAATGCTTTGCCTGTTTTTATTTACAGCCTTTCAGACCTCTTCCCAGTGGTGGATCCCACCCTTTTTCTGAGACAAAATATCTCAGGCTTCCCCATGCAAGCGTCACAAGGAAGTGGAAAATCCAAGGGGTTTCTGTTGTTGGTTTTTTGTTCTTAATGTTTCAGGTTCAATGTGTTTTCCACAAACATACTCTCCTAGTTCACATGGCAGGAAAGCGGAGGAAAAGTAACAGAGAAAAAGGATATGTTTTACTACATTGGCATTTTTTCTCCCTTTAAACTAAGTGGATCAGTCCCTCCACCAGAGCATATCGACCCAGCTCCATTCAGTAAGGTAGGTCTGGGCCCTTTTATTCCAGCTGGGGCCACGAGTCCACCTGGGCAAGCAAAGCAGGAGGTTAGACAAGCACAGGAATGGGAAAAAAACAGGGAAGCTGGGGTTGTTCCCTTATACACACATCGCACAATTCTTTCCCTGGTGTTTCTCTTTTCTTTCTTCATATCATTCCCCCAGTCACAACGCAGTGTTTTGAAAAGCCATCAGCAGCTTTCCTGATCCTATGCTAAGGATAAATAACAAGGCGGCATGTAACATTGAAGACTGATTTTCCAACTCAGTAATAGCCTGCAGAGACCTGTCCCCATGCTGGGTGCAACCTCACCCTGGGAGAGTCACTTCTTAAATGGAGGCAACTTGTCTGTGCCAGTGCAAAGGTCCTGCTGAAGCAGCAGTATTAAAAATCGTGATTCATCCTAATTTATTGCTCTGGTATGTACGGACCAACCCAGATCAGCTTCCCTCTGCTCTAGGCATTGTATCAAGTGAAGCACAGCACTCCCAAACAAAAGGGGAAAATCCGAAAGGGAAATGAGAAAAAGGGAGATGGTGAACAAGTATAGAAGATATTTTGGGTGGCTCATTTCCCTCCCCTTTCTCCCCTGCTGACTGCCAGCTTTATCCCACCCACAAACTCCTTCCAGCTCTGGCTAGGCATTCTCATCCAATTTTTGGAAAATGATTTCTTTAGCAAAGAAATGCAATTTAAAGGGAACTGCAGCTATTCACACACACAAAAGTCTGGTTCTGAAAAGTGCTTAGGAGAGAAGAAAGAAAGAAAACGCTAACCCAAAGTGTAGAAACAGATGAAAAGATTAACATTTTGGCTTCTCTTTTGGAAACAAAGTTCTTTTTTTTTTTCATATGAAGATTCCATTTCCACTTCTTTTTAAATTGCCAGGTAATGATATTATTGCAGCGGTACACTGTTAAGGGCTGTATATCTCCTTCCCCCTGCAGGGCCCAAGCTCAGCTCACAGCTTCATGGCTGCCCTGATTCATAGCAATCACAGTGGCACTCGTCCTCCACACAATCTCCCACCTCCCCTTGTCCTCCAAGGACGTCTCTGCGGTAAGCCCATCCTCACCGCCATGCCACCCCAGGCCATTCTCAGTGGAAGGATATCTCACACTTGACCCAGTTTTAGGCCACTTGTGCTGATTTTCCCCTTGGGTTTCAAGGGGCAGGCAATCATAGCTGTCCTTTCAGTCTTCGTGACTTCCTAATCAGCAGTCTGGGTCTCCACAGTAGAGCACCCAAGGCATTAAAGGAGGAGGGAAGTGTATGCTACATCCCTCAACACAGAGCAAAACATCTCACCTACCATGAAATCAGGCAGTGTCCAGAGACAATTTGTAGTCACTTCTCATGGTGCTAATCTTCCCTTCATGTGCAGCAACCTGTCTGTGCTTCAGGGGATTAGCCTGAATAAGGCCATATTCAGCTCTGGGGTGTGGGAGCAGGCACAAGACAGACCCTTGGGACTCAGCTCCCTTGCATCCCCTCCTCATGGGATGAAGGACATTGTCTACACTCGGTAAATGGACTAGGAATGTCCTCAGTCCCTCAGAAATGTCTCCTCTGAGACCCTACACAGCCAACAAGGAGCAACAGGTCATTTTGGAGTTTGATGTGCACAAGCTACCTCTAGCTACTCTTATTTCTTATTCCACTACTGCCCACAGGCAAGCTCTGCTCCTCAGCAAGTGTAGTTCCCACCAGCCCTTGGGAATATTGTCCCCCAGTTGGCACCCAGCAAGAAGACAGACCTCTCTCTTGTCCCACCTTTAGAGGGCAGAAAGTGCTAGAGTGGCCCTGCTCACCTCTGGGGAGGGGAAATGGGATTTGCTTCCATCCACTGGGGCGACCAAGAGCATGTCCTGCAGGATCGTCTTCATGTGCTGAGCCATGACCTTCTGCTGGTCGAGGCTGCAGTGATTCTCCAGGGAGATGATGACAGGGTATGGTGAGGTCTAGGACAAGACATTAACATCCATCATCAGTGAACGCTGTAATTGCAACAGTCTGTAGTAATTGCTATAAACCCCGGTGCTGTTTTCTCTAGAAATGTGTGTGTCAACAGTAGGGACAAAAAATGGACAAATTCAGCTGTGTAGTAGCTACTCAGATCTGTGCTGATGCCCTCCAGAGATGATAATCCAATGGACAGAGCAGCAGCTGGGTCAGGATGCCTCCCACAGGCTTGCCGGGGCAGTTTGGTGAGGCTCCCTGTATCTCCATTCTCCGCTTGCACCATATGTCGGAGCACCTTCCTACCTCAGAGGAAGACTGGGAAGGGAGGTTTGGAAGTCCCTGAGTTTGCTCAGATCCTCAAGTGACCTGAATCCTTCCTCCCTTCCCCACATAGGCCTGATGTGGTCCCCTGTGGCCCCCTAGACATTTTGTGTGCTGAAGGCATTGTCATTGTCATTGCTTTATAGCCCCAAAGGAAACTTGGTACTGGTTCTCAACTCAAGTGCACTGAAGGAAAATAGCAGAAAGCACAGTCAGACTGGACAAACCCAGGGGTTTTTAAAGGTTGCTAGTCCAGCACTGCCATACAAGAATCCAGACCTGCTCGTTCCTTTTAAACCTGAGTAGAAACAGTCCTTTGCTTTAGTCCCTCCAATGCACACACACATAGGTTCCTCCAAACTAGGCACAGACCCTGAGACGTCAAAGCCAAGCAAATCAAAGGCTTGTTTGCATTTTCCACCAGGTATGTTCAAGACGTTGGGCATTATTTCCATTGCAGTGGGGCCCAGTCTCCAGCTGTGCTGGTACAGCACATCCCCAGGCAGTGCCCTGCCTGACCAGCAACTTCCAAGAATGGATCTCTGCAGAAAGCAGAACATGGATGTCTGACAGAGGGACACATCTTCTACCCATGAGAAAAGCTAAAGTGAAGTCTTCATTTTCTTATGCTCTCTGCTGGGAGGGCAGAGAACTGCTATCAGTCTTGGACTGGGTAATATGAGAAATCTTAGAGGTCCCAGGTCTCTCATCCTTACTTTGAAAGCATAGTTCTTGATGGCCTTAATGACATCGCTGAAGAGGATCTTGGAGGTAAGAGTGTAGCCATGATAAATCACAGGTTCCGAGTTAGGACCATCCCAGCAGTCCAGTTCCACACAGCGGCAGCCTTTGGTGAGGGCTCTGGAAACAAAGAAGGGACCTGGTTGGGTTTTAAACCTTCTGCTCTGTCTCAAAGTGAGAGTGGATCAGCCACAGGTATTGAAGGTTGATGGGAAGTTCAGGGAGCAAAGGAGAAAAGAAGAGCTTGGAAAAACAGGAAAGCAGATGGAGCAAGGATGGGATCAGGAGAGCTCAGAGTCAACAAAGAGAGCTCAAGGTTGAGCAAAGAAAGCACACTGGGATCTGAGAAGGTAGGTCATGCAAGTCCAAAGTAAGGACTATCCAAAGAAGGAGACATAGTAAGTGCCAGGTGAGAAAGGACACTCATGTCTGTGCCCAGAGTCTTTTCCCAAAGATGGTGAAGAGAAGAGAAAATCAAAAGTGGTTACACTGGAAAAAAGACAATAAGACAGTTAGCCTTAGAAGACAGCTCATGAAGCCTGGATGATGTGCCTTCTTCCTCTAGATCTGATAAGACATGAGGGATGAATCCTCAGAGTTATCAGGGAGGGAGATGTGGGAACTCGGCCACAGCTGGGGAGACTGCTGAGGACCAGTTTCCTAAACAGAGTGTACAGATTGAATTCCCATTTGAAACTCCTCCTTCTACATATCCATACTTTTATTTTAGTTTCTTTTCCCCTGGTACAGACTTACCTGTCTAGGAGGTGATCTTGTCTCTTCTAGATAACTCCCTATACATCCCTGATAATGCAACTCTTTTAACTCATTGCAAAAAGAATCATGGTGTTGTGTTTTTTTTTTCTACAGCCAAAATGTAATTCCATAATGTTAACATACTGTAAGAGGAATTCAAACAGCTACGTTCAGTAGCTTGTGCCAGATTTCACTGTCTGCTCCTTTAAGCTTGTGACTCTAGATAGCCATTATTCCCCGAGAATCAGATAAGTAATATACCAAGACAGAACTGCAGTCATTGACTTGCTTATAAGGAAACTTTGTCTCACTTGATAAAAGTACAGGTGACAACAGAAGTAAGATAAGGTGTCTGTGCAAGTTAATAAAGGCCACTACAAACGCCTGGCCATGAGACATCAGACAGCAGTCATCATTAAAGGAAAAGTAGGCAACACTTACTGTTCTGTCCAGGGATGCTGTGGGAGCATCCAAACTGCTACAGAGACACCAGGCAGAAGATTCCTGATCACCCACACTGCTTCATTAGCTCACATCACACCTCTTTTTTTGGATCACTCCAGCTAGCTTTCTCCAAGATGAACCCCAGCATGGTTCTAAAGGATAGGCCATGCCTGGGGATACTCCCAAAAAGCAGTAACGATTGTAAACATCGTGACAGTATGCATCACTTTTGGTGCCTTGCAGTCCCTACACAGTTGTCCAGCTTTATCCCAGAAATCTTTGCTCCCTCTATGCATGATCCCATGTCATATGGAGGCTGAGAGAGTTGGGGTTGTTCAGCCTGGAGAAAAGAAGGCTCCAGGGGACCTTATAGCGGCCTTCCAGTACTTAAAGGGGGCTACAGGAAAGCTGAGGAGGGACTCTTTGTCAGGAGGTGTAGTGATAGGACAAGGAGTAACGACTTTAAACTGAAAAAGGAGAGATTTAGATTACACATTAGGAGGAAATTCTTCACTATGAGGGTGGTGAGGCCCTGGCACAGGCTGCCCAGAGAAGCTGCGGATGCCCCATACCTGGAAATGTTCAAGCCCAGGCTGGATGGGGCTTTGGGCACCTGGTGTGGTGGGTGGCAACCCTGCCCATGGCAGGGGGTTGGAACTGGATGAGCTTTGAAGTCCCTTCCAACCCAAACCATTCTGTGATTCTGATTCTATGATTCTGTGATTCTATATTCTGGGGCATGTAACAGACTCCCTTAGCATCATGCTTTGAAAATATCGTGCTAGTGGGCTGCAATCCAGCATTCACATAATTGCAGATATTTTAAACTGAACCTCTCCCCCGCTCCCAAATGTAGTAATTATACATGTCTTACTGTCAGAAGAACACCACATGGGGCTCAGCAGAGACCCAGGACAAAGTGCAGTGAAAAGGGGGCCATGGCCAACCTGGTTTAGAGACAGGTCATTATGATATGAACATGGGCCAGTCCGCATTCCCTGGTCTCAGAGTGAGAAACTGCTTCTTGGTTGTCCTGCATCTAGCAGTATAGATGTCTTATCTCATAAGGTGTCTTAAGCACCTTATGTCTTCTATAAGAAAGAGATCAACACCTCACAGGCACTTAAACACATAGATGCATAAACACAGACACACCTACATTACCTGATATAGGCTTCTGTGCTGCTAGGACCTGTAAGCTGGTCTTCCATAAGATAGGTATTGTGTGAGGATGACACAAAGTAGTGACTGAGAGGTTGAGTCATGTCCTGGTAAACTTTACGGTGGGAGGAGTTGAATATATTCCCATCATCAGACAGCAAGTACATCAGGAAACCATCTTTGGTCATGGCGTTGCGTTTCTTGGCTGCCAGATAAATAGACAGAAACCCCATGCTTAAAATCTGACACACCCAGGTTGTGGTGCCATCTTCACCATGATGCCTGCTGATCCCCAGGGGATCTCAAAGGTAAAACACGTTCCCTAGGCATTCAGCTAATAGTAGAGATATTGATGCTGTTCAGATGATGGTGATAGCTTTTTCTGTCTGAAAATGCTTTTAAAACCCCTTCACAAGCAGGCTCTTTATGGCACTTACTGTCCTCAATAAGACACAAAAAGTGCCAAAGACAGCACTTACTTCACCTGCTTCTAGAGATCTACAGTACAAAAATCTCCATTTGAGCAGTTCCAGCCTCTTTCATGCCAACACAGAAATTGTCAGATGTCTCAACATGGCCAGATAAAGCCTGTCTAGATTATCCAATGACTACATGATTTGCAGAGAGTAAATGCAAAATAATGCAACTCTGGGGGGAAATTAATGTCTCTCCATCTTGAGGGACTGAGCTAGATTTCAGTCCAATCCTCAAGTCTGACATTTGCAAAGCATCATCCCTCTCCTGAAGGGAGACAGCACAGAGGCAGCCTATGATCCAGCGCTGGTTTCTTAAACATGTCCTCCAAAGTGCTGCAGTCTGGTGTTTCACTTAATTTCTCAGCAGAAAGACAGTTCTGTGATTGCTCTCCAAAACTGTCACCTTGTTGGCCCTCTACTCAGAGATCTCATCACCTTATGGCTTTCCAGGTGCCCACATTCAAAAAGATTTGCCTCCTTTCCTGCTTCTGAAGAACAGAAATATTGCTACATTCTTAACCTTGCAAGCCACCTGAGATCTTGACATTTAAATAAGCCATCAGAGCCTTTCCCATGGGAATTTCACTGCCTTCTAACCAGCTCCATGTCAACCCCTCTCCAGCTGCTCGGTGTGCCTAAGCCAAAAATGAACATAAATATTTCCCAGGTTCTCCTGTTCCCTCCTCTCCTAGGGCTGCTAATGTTCCCCTAGAAAACAGTTTCAAGGAGAAAACAACACACATGGCTGCAGAAGAAAGCAACAGCATAGCAATTCAGAGTTCATCAAGATAGCAAGATTTTGACCCAAACCAACCACAGTTTCCAACCTACCTATTTCGTTGGGTTCGTATCTCTGAATTAAGGGAGGAGCAGCAACAACAGCATCTTCTTCTTGTTGTGTCTCATAGAGGAACCTCACTAGGTTCTGGCAGGACATGAGCCCTTCTGCGTCTGAGTACTTTTGGAAGATCTTGTCTATTTCCTTTCTCTCTGTCAGTATCTTGTAAAATTCCTCTATCTCATCATCCTCCAGAGCCTCTGTTTTGGACTTGTCACAGTGCTGTAAACGTAGAGGGGAGAAGGAGTGAAAACCTTCTTTCCTTCTGGCATATGCCAGCCGTAATCTGCACCAGGGCTACACAACGCAGAACACAAAATAATTGGAAACAGTTACTGGCCAGTGAATGAGAAGCACGGTCAATGGTCCTCATTGATAAGGCCGACAGTCACATCATGGTTACAATTATTATTATTTACTCATATTATCAGTATGGTGAAGAGCACCAGGCATGGCCCTCAGCTCCACCGCACTATGTGCTGTGCAAAACATGAGTTAAAAGGAAGGCTTTTTACAACCTAAGCACAAATCAAGGGTCAAGAGAAATGCAGCTCTTGATCTCAAGAGGTGGAGGAATATAGGGAAACAATTAATCCAATGCATCTTAAATTATTGATAGAAACCTTGGCCTAATATCTGGTAAGTAAAGTGAAAAGGCCTTCCCCTTGATCCTCAAGGGACTGTCAAGGCTAGTTAGTAAGGCTGGTTGCAAAGACAACATCAAAACTGACCTAAAAAAATCCTGCTAAACATGTGCTTATTTAAGTATGAAAAAAAAAAAAAAAAACTTCTTTCCATGGAAATTATCCATTCTTCTCCAAAAACTACCAAGTAGCAAAATCACCACAAAATTTCAAATCAGGTATCAGCTTCTCAAGGAGCTATAATTCAAATTCTTCATACCTCCATGCTTCTCTATTTGAATTTCTTTACAAGATCACAGCTCTGGCAGGGCATCACAGTCAAGGACTTGGCTGACCATGAAAGATTAGCAGTTTAAGATATGCAAAGGACAACATCTTTTCCAACAATAAACATTTCCAGTTTATTTAAAATATTCCCAGGTTCAATTTTTCATCAGAAATTAATGTTTTCTGTGGCAAATCCTGATAGGAATTTTGTTGTTTGTTCCTAGCAGAATTCCTCATAGAGAGGTGAACAACTGTTTTGCAGTTATCTCTGGGATGCAAACCTCTGCAGTAAATATGGCTGAGCAAAACTAACTGAAACAGAAAGCAGGATCCTGCCTCAGAGTGATCACTTATGGCAGGGAGCATCATACTTCTTCAAAGTGTTCTTCCCCACAGATTTCAGCAGTCAACCCACTTCAAGTTAATGCCTTGTTATTACGATGATTCTCTCTCTCTCAATATCTATAGAAAGCAAACAGACCCTCAGCAGTGGTGTCCTCATCTCATACAGCTTACTCACATCTTACATTTCACATATGTCAGGATGCCAAACCTCCAACAAGACATTAAGTGCTTGCAGGACAGGGCTTGCCTTACTTAGTTTTTGGCCTAAAAACTTCTCTTCTTCAGATCTGAACTGGGCACACAGCATGTGCTCCACACCACTCAGAGGAGGTAGCAGTGCATTTCATTTCACCCTTGAGATGGACAACTTGCCATCAGTTACTGTGACTTGGTTGACATATGGCAACCTGTCAAACCACAGGAATTTAATTGTTTTTGATCTTTGATCTCTTATGACAGATAGAGCTATTGTCCTGGGTTTTATAAGCAAAATGAATGTCTCGGTTTAACCGGTCATCATACTAATCTCAGCCTAACCCTTGTAATGATCTCAGCGATGGCCACAGAGGCTTTGGCAGTTCTCCAAGCACGACAATAATGACAGACTGTTTCTCCCCATGCAATGCCTCCACTGGAGTCCTTCACTTGCAGTTTATGGCACACTTATAAAACCAAACAAAACAATCATGATGCATTGCATTTCACAAACTGAACCAAGAGCAAACAAGTTCAACTCGTTCTGATTTCAGAATCTGCTGGTTAAAAGCCATGGGCTCATCTCAGGGATAGAACAACCCATGAAATGCTCAATACTAGAGACACCTTCAGAATGGGTTTAAGCTGTCCAGGAACCATCTTCTCCTTGCTGCCTTCCATCTCTGTATGATCCTGTGCTGTGGCTTTGGCAGATCTCACAAGCTACGTTGAGCATGACACTTAGCAGTTGAAAAAGGAGTATAAAGAGGGAAACAAGCTGATGGAGACTGCAGGGATGCTGTGAATGACAGATGTTCTTTTCTTTAAGACACAACATGGAAAATAACATGATATGACTACCAGGAAGCTACCATTATAATGTGCTTTGGGAAGTTTGTTCATTAGTGGCCATTAAAGGCTGTGATGAACATAGCACAATAGCATTGGCATCACAGTCATATTCCAGGATGGATCAGATACATGGTGTAACACTGGTCTCTTTCTGCTTGGGCTGCAAGAGCTCCATATTAGAAAGAGCCTCTCAACCCAAAATGCTGTGTTTTAGCTCACTTGTATGGATCATGAACCATGAGTCCTGAATGAACCATGGTTTTCCAGAAAGAGTCAGAACTTTTCTGATGCACCAGAATGAGCATCCAGGTTGAAATGAAGTGAGCAATTACAGGAGACTTGCACAGTTTCTGGCTGCATTGCATATATCTTACTTAGGTGTGTTTAAAACCTAGACACGGACACAGAGTTATATGACAAAAAGCAAGAATAATGTGAGAATGTGCCCTGTAGCTCTTTCTTAAATCCTTGGTCGCCCTTCCTTCCTGTGACTAAATGAAGAAAAACTCACAAAGACAGAAAAGAAGATCACCATTTTAATACCCTGTAATGTCTCTCAATCCATCTAAATTAGGTAACATGCAAAATGAAAACGTAATTGCTTTAGGATAACTCAGTGGTCAAACGGAGTGAGACAGACTCTCCCTAGAGGCAATTCACCCCACAAGAGATCTGAATTAACCTCTCAAAGGTTAATTCAGAAGGTTAATTAACCTCCTCTCTTTCCACTGGCTATACAGGAAGCTTAGAACAATTACATGTCTAATGAGGGTACTTCAACTTGCAGGCTGGATTTAGATGGGATAAATCAGGGTTTAGTTACTACTTGGAGTCCTTAAGCAAAAAGAGAATTGAACTTAGGCAAGTTTCCACTCCTACTGCTCCCTTTTGCCATAGCAAAAGAGGTTCATTGAATGAAGAGGAGACTGTGCCTCCTCTTCAGCATTTCTGAAACTGCCCACCCATGAATTCAAATCCTTCTTCACACAGGATGGAAGTTTGGAAATTATCCAGATGATCTTGCCTCAGCCGGAAAGCTTGTTTAGAGCGACACTAAAAACAACTGAGAAGTTTTCATCCCTTTCTTATCTTCTGATAGGCTCAGCCAGCAACTGAATCTTGAGACATTACAAGTATATGTCCCAAGTGGATTGAATGTACCTTGGGCTATTAGAGCAACCAGACTGGTCCAGGTCTAGGTGTAATATTACGTATCATCATTTTGTTTTTTATTCCAAATTTGCACTTTCTTTCTGTTTACACAAGTCACTTGGAACCCTCCTCCTCCAAGAACGTAAAGGGTTCATAATTTTAACCAAACCAATTTCAGGTGGGCTTAGGCATTGACATGTGGTTATGACATGCAAAACTCCTGAAACACCTGGGACTCAAAGTGCACATGCACTATGCCTTTTCATTTTTCCCTCACTATCCAATTTCATGTCTCATCTTCTCTGAATCCAGGTAAAATTGGGTATCAATGGTAAAGAAAGAACACCTTAGCACAGCTTC
This sequence comes from Anseranas semipalmata, assembly GCA_013399115.1. Taxonomy (NCBI): domain Eukaryota; kingdom Metazoa; phylum Chordata; class Aves; order Anseriformes; family Anseranatidae; genus Anseranas; species Anseranas semipalmata. The sequence goes on along the minus strand of VXAA01005745.1, from coordinate 297,354 downwards.
ATCAAAAGTACTATGCTGCCCTAACTTGGTCGTTTATAGGAATCTGTTGAGCATCAAAAACCCTGAGTCCTTCCTTAGTACAAGAAAAGATGCTAGGAGTTCACTTTAGCTTAGGTCTCCAACAAAAGCTGAAAGCAGCAGGAGACCTTGTCCCCAGCCAACAGCAAGTACTTTATCTGCTTGTTCTTGTTACCTGGAAAATCTCCTTTGCATGATAGTCATCAACTTCAATGTTCACTTCTTTCAGGAAGTTCTTGAGCTCTTTCAAGCTCATCTTGTTGTCTTTGTTCTTATCAGCTTTCCGCAGGCAGGTATGAATCCAGCTGCAGGATGATGTAAGGAAATCTTTCCAGATCAGTGTATGGTCTAAATACCACCCCTCTGTCGCCCATGGGGATAGGAGGAGGGAAATTTCTTCTAAAGACTCTGAACCACCTCTATATGCTGCTGTAAATCAGCATGCTCCCACTGAACAGCTTGCATCATCTCACCTTCTGCTCTGAAAGGGCAAAATGGTGTTTGGGCAGAAACAAAATGCTCTGTAATGCAAGCAATCGTGACCTGTGTTTTCACTATCTGGCCAAGGCTGGATCAGCTCTATCTACCCTGTAGGAGTTTCTCGCCACAGCCATATCACAAAACAGTCTGATTTCTCTTTTACAACAGAAAGTGCATTCTGCTCCAGAATGTTAAGAGGGGGTAGAGGAGGAAAGAAAAGAGCTCCCAGGTAGGGGAAACTAATCATTAGGGATTTGATCAATATTTAGTGTATCAAGCTGAACACTGAACAGCAATTCTCCAAAAGAAACAATATTTATTTTTGTACTCACCTTCAGCTTCTGTATTTATTTAGGGATTTCTACCTATATGTCTTCAGAACCTTGTTGTAAGCAAAAATCAAAATCAATCCAAACTTTATGGGTCTTGGCTTTCCCTTGTAAAATACACAGGGTCTATTCCTGTATTGTACTGTGATAATAGTTCCTAAGAGCTTCATTTGTAACTTTAGTATATCTAAGGATCTAAAGAAATTACTATAAAAAATGAGCTTTTTAATGTGACACAAGTTAATTTGAACTGGGTCTCCCATGTTCTTTTAGTCCCTTGGGAAAATAATGTTAGACAGTTGACATACCTTGGAGTTTAAAAAAAAAGATGTTTTTTGCATCAAGCAACTGTCTCTCTCTAATTTGCTTTAACTGACAAATGACAATTGTCATCCAGAAGAATCTCCTATTTTTCAATAGAAGAATGACCGAAGTAACAATTACATCTCCATGAATCCAACCTTCCTTGTCTTGCATAGAAAGCATTGCTTCAAACTCATTCCAAAAAAAAATCTTTAAAAAATGCTCAGTCTGGATGTTAAGCAGAGTAAACTTCAGAATTAGCAAATACCAGCTGGGGCATATAATGCCATAACGTTTTATCTGGGCCTTTCAAAATCACCTCCAAAAAGAGGCACTAACTGACAGCCTTAAGGGGGTGTAGACATAACCCTGAAAGAGGGTATTCACCAGAGCTACCACTGCATACAAACATTTCCAGACACTTGGAAATATGTGTAAACTGTTTGTTAGTGTAGTTGGTCTCATGGAAAGCTGAACTTTCTGTCTTTAAAAATCTTGGCAGGTGCTAAACAATGACCTCACACTGCATCCCTCTTAGCCTGGTAATATTAATATTCCTCTTTTATACACATGGAAATGAAAATAAAAAGAGGCTACATTTCACCTGGCTCCCAAGGATACTCCAGGGCCCTGAACCAGGCTCTGACTGGGACCAGTTCCCCAGAAAACCAAGTTTGAGTCATGAAGCTCCTATTTGAGTTCCCCCAGGGATGATCTGCTGGCAGCACAACACCATCCACCCCAGGGTGGAGAACACCACCTCCACCAGCTGTGCTCCAAGAGCATCTATCTGCTCAGTATGTCAACATGGTGCCAACGGCAGGGCCACCCATTCCCACCCAGCCCCTGCACCTCAGCTCCCCTTCACAGCTTTCCCTAAAATAACAGACAGGAGTAATGCACACCTCTAGGGAGCCAAGAGGAAATCCAATCTGCCGTGGGCAGAGGTGAACAGCAGCGGTGGCTAATGCTAATTCCATGTAGGAAGTACACTTTTTGCTCTAGCCACTGCAAAGAAAACCCACTTTTTTTTACAAATCTGTGGTCATTTTCACTGGCCATGAGCACCCAAAGGTCATGCACATATCTGAAGTCCACTCTGGAAAGCAATATGTGAGCAGTAAAAGGAATGCACAAAAGAATACGCCTGGGTCTGACTGCAAATGGAGGATGCTTTTCTCTTCTATGCCTCCCAGAGAGGCTGAGCAATGCGGGAGGGAAATCAGAGAGCCCATGAAGAGCAGAGGCACACAGCAGGCCCTCTCACCATGAGGGGGAGCAACAAAGAGAGAAAAATGAGACTACAGACAACTGGAGCCTCAGCCTGTCATTTCAGCAAATAGTGTTCAGTCTCAGAAAGACCCAAACTCCCCATGCATCTGGATCTCCTTGGGTTTGAGAGAGCTTAGAGGAGCTGGGTGAACTAAGCACTTAAACTGAAATTCTTCTCGTCTGATAGAAACAGCATTTTGCTGCCCTGGTTGTGGGTCTTCCTTTCACCTTACACAGCCCTATTTGGGCCTGGGTGGACTAGGAAGAAGCTGTTCCCATTCCTCTATACCTCTGGAGAGAGCCTGCTTCCTGCCTCTTGTTTTTAAAGGATGTGCCAGCTTCAGGACTACCAGCTTTCTATGTGAAACCAAAGAGGGATAACTGAAACTATCTGGCAGATATCCCATGAATGTGCTTGGAACAGAGATGCTGCAAAATTTCTGGTAAGTGATTCCCAACCAGAAGAAAAGCTCATATAGAAATCCCAGAATTGAAGCAGATGGTGCCACACTACTCAAATGAAAAGTCCCCTGTATTTTCTGGTCTAAAGCCATCCCTGCACACATACCTGCAATATTTGCTAAACAACCTATGCCAACTTGTTGAGGGCTAAATCTGAGGCTTAATAAAACACTACTGTATGCACAAGAACATCAGAAATACTCTTCAAGCATGAGGAGGTTTTGTCTTGTATAAATATAGGACTGGAAAGGACACATAAGACACTAATTCCAGTCCCTTGCTACCACAGGCAACTCCATCATATTATAAACTGAACAAACCCCACCTGCAACTAGCATGCTGTCTGCTCTTAATACTTGTTTTCAAAATCTTGCTCATTCCTTATTTGCTTTGCAAGGTTTCGAAGGTTGGAAAGACCCACGGCAAAGCAGTTCTCCCGTGATGGGGGACAGGCAGGGGACCCAACACTTCTCCTCCTCAACTGACTCTTCCCCTTCTGTGCTCACAGATGCAGAGAACACTTCTGAGGTTTAAGTAAGATCTGAGTAAGCCCACGCTGCCAAGCAAACCCAGTGAAGACAGACTAAATTTAAAATCCCAGGCTTTAATTAAACATCATCAAATTTCAAATGAGAAATCATGCTGTTCTGTAATTCCAGGTTACGTTAAATGGCCTGAGACAATCCCAGATTGGAAGCCAGCACTGCACAGTAATTACTCTTCCAGAAATACAGCTTGCCTACCAACCCCATTTAGTTCTGATTCTGCTTTCCAAAGACAGAGAGGCACTTTTCCACGCTGGAAATTTACAGCTTTCTTTCCTTGCAAATGTCATTGTTATTTTCCCCCCCCTTAGCGATCTGGTCTCTTCTTACAGGGAAGTTTTTCAACAATATAGACAATTTTGACATGCTCCAGGGACAAGATTCTGTAGCCTAGATTTTCCCCACATACCGTAGGGTGGGGGCAGCCCTCACATTCAAAAGGAAAACTGCCAGGGTGTAACATTTCTGACAGCACTGGAGCTTCAAGATTTCAACTTGTCTAGGGACTGCTCCCTGCCACCATGGACACACAACTGCTGGCACAGCTGAGGAACAACCTTACAGCTTGAAAAAACACCTGAAAAGATACTCATAGTGCAAGAGATAAACACACCATCATATGCACACCAGAACTAATGGAACCTGATTTCTTTAACCAAGCTGCACTACGGCTGTGCAAGTGTGTATTAGACTTCAGAGAACCCACAGAAGAGTAAAGCCTGATGAAAGCTCAGCATTTATGTGCCATTTCCTTCATCATCGGTACATTATTACCCAGCAGGGAACCCACATGGAGTGAAGCCTTGACTGAGGGCAAGACTCCCTGGTGCCTGCTCAGGCTCAGACTCCAGCTCAGTGATTTTCCCCAGCTGAGGACTTCACATCTCCCTTCCTCTGCACAGATTCTTTGATGTCGAACCAGGCATGAAGCTCACGCAGCCTTCCCTGACTGCAAGTGCTATCTGTTTTCCTCTCTGATAGCTGGATGCCTATTTTTGTGAAGCTTAAAGGAGTTTAATATTTTATGACCACCACTGCTCTGTCAAATCAGGGTGAAATCGGCCAACAGTTTCATATGTTATGGTCATGGCCTCAAGCACGCAGGGATTGCAGAAAATCTAGCAAAAACTACACCCACAGATAGTCTGTTTCTACACAGATGCAAGACTTGTGGTCACAAAGCAACTTATTGAGTGAAACATGGCCCTGGGGAAAATTCCCTGTGAATTCAGCAAAGCCAGGATTTCACCCAATAACTAACTCACTCTCTTTCTCACAGCTAATTCACCCTCCTTTCCTGCTTTGCTCCTTTTCCCTTCTGTGTCTGCATTGTCTCTAGAGCAACTGCAAACTCTTTCAGGGCAAAACTTCCTCCCGTGCTAAGGCAAATAAGGAACAATTTTGCTAAAGTCAGTGGAGCTACCCTAGAGTAAACTTGGCAGACAGAAGAGGAGAATCAGTTCCATTGCCTTGTATTACTGAGAAACATGATAAACAGTACGGGCTTTTTATGCCTTGCCAAAAAGAGTTTACTGCAATGCAAGTGAAACAGACCCCTGAAGAATACAAAAGATAATGACTGTTTTATCTGGAGCTCCCTGAAAGGGGCAATTCTTTACTTAAGGAGCTATGTGAAGCCTGAATCCACTCTTGCTTGTATCACTGCAAACAGGAAAAAAAGCATTGGAAAGCAGGGATTTGCCTAGGTGCAAAATCAAAGTGAGAGAAAACTCGGTGCCCAGGGCCAACAGGAAAAAAAGGGGGCTAGTCTACTATCTCCACCCACAGAGAAAGACAAGTACATCTTTGTGTGTGATTAATCACTTTACAAGGCAAAGGATACTGTTGGAGTTTCTGTTTCTGGTTCATGGAGTTGCTGTGGGCTATGATTTTCCCAAGGCCGCAGACCCAGTGGTTGGCATCGTCCTCTGAACTCGCAATGAGGTCCAGGTTTTTCCGCTGGTCTTTGAAAATGATGGAAAAGCAGCGATACTCTGGTACATCCTTGGCGTATTTTTCCATACCTTCTGTTTTATGGCCTGACCTCACATCCCGAATATCTTCGATGGAGACTGTGGAAAGAAAGCAGAGCCTGCTGTCAGCAGGGTTTCAGTCATCCTTATCTCTATTTGGTGATGGATATTAAGAAATTACTCTTTTTCCTTTTCCTGCAACCTCTCCCTCCCACAGCTGGAGGGTTCCCTTCTCTTTTCCGCCTTCCACAAACTTCAGTGCTAAAGAAAGCTCAAATGAAAAGGAGCAGAAAGAGCAAGAAAAAACAAACAAACAAAAAAAAGCACCAACACCACTCCTTTGTTCTTTTCCCATGTCCTTTATTTAACAAAGAATCAGAATACACACGGATGTCATACTGTGATGCCATGTTTATGAGATATCAGTCACTGCCAAGACTTCAGCTCCAGTCCTTGGAGCATCCCTGACTTGATCTCTGTCTGAGAGTGGAGCTATGCCTCCTCATGAGCAGGGGCAGGTAACCCATTAGGTCTGTCTACTCTCTCCTGTAAATCTGGACCTGGCGCTATCACTGAGACCATCGTTTTTAAGTGTCCAACCTGTGACACTGATATTCAGAGACAGGAGCTGCCAGTTTCTGAAATCCATGCTCCTCTCCGTGCTTTTAAAAAAAGACACCAGAAATCACTGATTGCTTTTGTGGCTTCACCTGTTTGTGCTTTTCTCACCTCTCTACAAGCACAGGGAGACAAAGCACTGATCCTCCTCTGGAAAATGCTTCGGTGCTTTTGGCTTTTTAGACACAACTAAGATTTCTCATGGGCATAGTATTAGATGCTGTATAATCAATAAGCACTTAAAAGACCCAAGGATCATGACCAACAGGATCTCACCCCACCAATCAAATAACCTTCAGCTATTCTCCTCTCAGAACTGGAAACAAAGAATTCTAAAGGCCCACAGGAAAATGAGAGGGACTGAAATGGTCATTCTTCACTTTGCAAAAAAATTAGAAGGTAAAATTTAAAATCCCATATACTCTTCTCAGTCACACTAACACAAACTGGGAAGGCAAAGACCAAAGCCTCAGAGCAGTTTGGTGTCACCCGTGCTCCATCCACACCCCTGCCAAAGGTAGACTTGATCCTATTTGCTGTAAGCAAGCAAAAGACTGCTTTCAAACCCATCCATCCCATTTCCATTTCTGCCTCTCAGCTAGTGGAAACGAACCCTGAAGCCCCACCAAGTTTGCTGTGTGCACACACGAGGCAATCCAGAGTGAGTGGTGCATTCAGCAAACTATGTGAAGCAAATGTATGTAACTGAGACAGCTCTACTCTGCTCTGAGAGCATTGCTGGTGCCCTCAAACTCCACCGAAAGCAGGCAAGCTCAGAAACTGAACTCTCCCAGCAGCATACACAGCCTCCTTCTGTCTTTCATGGAGTTGATGGGCCACTCAGTGCATCTACAAAGGACTGAGAGGAAAGGGCAGAAACTGGTTAATCACTTTTGATGCTGAGAAACTTAACACCGAAATAGGGATGGCACCTACACACGCTAGATGGCAAAACTGTTTGCAAATGGTGTTGGAGTCAATAACTGAGAACATCCGGTTGCATTTTCCTTGGGGGGTGACAGACCAGTTAACATTTTGCAAATATCTAGCAAAAGGATTCATCTCAGGGCACACAAAAGGTAACACACCTGAGAGATATCCAGACTTCTTCAGTAGCACACATGCCAAAAAACAGATATAATCACTGGAATTTGAAAAAAAGTTGCTTTTAAATTCTTCCTGCCTCAAACTGTAAATTATGGGTAAAAATTACTTCCTGTGTCATGGAGGTGTGAAATTGATTTTGTTTGTGTTTGTCTTCAAGGACCTTTGTTGAAAAACAGTATGTGAATGTAAAATATCCCCACTATTTAGCTGAATAGGAGAAACTTACCCTCCAAAAATCCATTTTACCTGCTCCTTCATTTAAATTGGCGCAATTGCACTGTTACAATGCCCAATTCATTCAAAGTCAACACTGCAGAAATACACAACTCAATATCCACCCTGTATGCTTTTAGCATGGCTGCCCTGGGATTACCCAAAATTCATCGGATGATCTTTAGAGTTTGAAAACCTCCCTTTTTCCTCAGGGCAGTCATGATATTGCTCAGCTGCTAGGAAAAACACACACAAAAAAAAACTACAGTCTTCAAAAATTAGTGACTGTTCAAAACCAACACTTGCTTTAAATTCCCACCATGTGTTGGGGTGGTCAAACATCTTCCATAACACTTTGCTGATTTGGTTTCTATACAAGAACATGCCGTGAGACCCTTCCTGGAATTGGCAAAGTTCCTCTCTAATGATAAGCAATTACCTTTGTGTGGTCTTTTATTATCACTTGGTAAAGGCCAACAGTGGGTCAGACAGAGGGGAGGGGAGGAGAGGCTTGGGTTGGGATGGGCTGCTGTGGAATTACGTTATCTGGCCAACTTACTGTAGAGTCAAAGCTTATTATTTTGAGTGCTAAAACTATCTTTCGAAGAAAAGGGATGTGATTCCCTTGCAGCTAGGCTGCTGGCGGAGAGCCTTTCTGCTGAGTTTGCTCGTTCACTTGCGCATTGGGCAAATGACAGGGATTGTGCCTTAGGCAGGTCTGCACATCTTACACCTTTATTGTAAAGGATGCTACCACATTTAGAGGGATTCAGCTCAGTCAAAATATCTAAACCTTAGTTAGGCTCCTTTTATAAATAATGGGGGAAAAAAAAAAAAAGAAACTTTTGGAACACAAATGTTCCGCCCTATTTAGAAATAAACTTTAGCATGAGAGAAATCACAGCCTTAACATATGGCTACAGTGGATCCTTGACCAGAAAGGAAGCCCAGGCTGAGCATCTCAGATGCAGATGTGTGCCATGCAGATGGTCCATAAGCAGGTGATTCTCCTCCACTCCTGGTGTCTTTTGGTTGTGGCAGTGCAAGGAGAAGGATCATCCTGTTGTTCCTCATCACCTGCCAACTGCTCACCACTGCTTGGCTCATAAGGGTTATTATCCCTTCAGACTGGCTAGCTAGTCTGCTTGTGCAATCAATCCCTAAACTTTGGGTTGGCAATGACCTACTGTTTCCAAGACTAGAAAATCTGATGTTAAATATTGGAAATTTAGAATGTATTCTTTGGAAACCATTATCTGGCAAAGTGAATCCACTGGAAAAAAAAAAAAAAAAGTGAGCTGTGTGGGAGGAAAAAAAGATTGAAAACCTGTAGCTGGAAGGGTTGCCTTGATCTCCATGGAGTATACTGCTGAGAAGAGGATGATGGAGGAGGCCACAGAGCTCCCACTTGCAGAAAAGGTACAAGGAAGGCTGAAGAACAAGATCAATGTATATTGTGCTCACACAAGAGACAAGAGGAGCTATCAATGCAGGAACTGTTAAAAAAAGCAGGGTAAGGGAGGATGCTTTTTAAAGCTTTCCATAGCTTGGTCAGATGTACTGCTTTCATCTATCAATATAAAAGCCGAAGCCAAAGGAGTCAGCCCAAGCCATCTGCAAATGTTATCTCTTTTCTGGAAAATCTTAACCCAGCATGAATACATTATCAGCTGCTCCTGGACAGAGAGAGCACTGTATTAGCAGTCCCAAACCAACTGTGTTCTCAGATGAGCTATCTGCAAGGAGAAATCAGAAATAACTGGGGGGCAGAGAAGTGTTTCACTGAAGAGGAGCAGTTACAGCAAACACCCATCAATCACATATCCCTGCAACCTCCTGGTCCTTCCCCATCACGCCACAGTGTGGAGGTAACCACGGCCAGAAGGGAATCTGGAAAGTTTGCATCTGCTTCTCCTGAGTGTTTATGTCTGCTGAAAAGGTGGTTTGTGTGAAGCCCAAAACATGAAGCATCACACAAGGAAGCTAGTGTCCTTCCTGGCCTCCAGACATCGAGTCAAACAGGTTACATGTCGGTCAGCCTTCCTGGCTGCTGCGGATGCCAATCGGCCAGTGCCACAGGCGATGGCCATAGCTCCCTGCTCACATGGACATACACCAGCATTCCCTGGAGCCAGTGAAATTACTCCTCTCAGTCTCACGGAGATGTGAGAAATTTCTTTTTAATTCTTCTTTTCAACTTTCATTGCTGGATACTGCCTTTTTGCACCTCCCTTCCTAACGCTTGGCCCTATGCCCTTCTCCCGTTTCACCCACGGCATTAGCAGGTGTGAGTCAGGTCCGCAGAATACAGGAGACCAGTTTCAACAGCCACAATATTTTCAACCAATGCCTCTTTTGGGAGTCTCTTTTCATTTGTATTTCTCTCTTCACGCCTTTCAAGGAGTTTGGTGCTATGCTTGCGAGCTCATCTCCTCATGCAGAAGGACAAGGAACACTTCTTTTGAAGGAAGACAAAAGCTGTGATTCACACCGACATGCCCGTAAGCAGACTTAGAGAGTCTGCAAGAGCTCAGATCCAACACAGTGACCCATGAAACTTTGCTGAGCGGGTATGGAGCCTCACCTCTGCCTCTGCCTGACCCAGAAGCTCCCCCAGGCCTTAGAAGCCATTTTCTCCCCTAGGGTGGCCCCTGTGTGAAAGGCTCCCCACCTCCCTTCCGCCAGGACCTGGGCAGGCCTCACGACCCTCCACAAGGTGCTCTCACACCCACCCAGTGCAAGGATCGCAGCCTGACACGCCAGCGCCGGGGGGGGATGCCCATTTGTGAGGGAACCATTCCTGCAGGAGGCAGGAGGGACACAAATTTGATCTCCCCTTCACCCTAAAAGCTGCAAGTCCAGAGCTGTCAGGCTTCAGGAGTTCATCAGAGTCACATGTACGCACGATGAGCCGTTCGGCAGCCAAAAATACAGATGCTGAAGAGCCAGAAGGACAAGCCTGACCAGGTGCCTAATGATTATAGCACTTGTCTGAGAGATGAGCCCTGGCCACTGGCCTCTGCTCCAGGGGCAGTGTCCATCTCTTCTCCAGTCACTGCTCCTAAAGTAAAATATCCAGACTGTGCTGGGAGCATGGACAGTAAAACACTTTGGTAATCCTAAAAAATATAGAAAAAGGAGGAGCAGAGGCAGAAAGCAATCCCTTTGCCTTCCTCCTGGTTGACAGGCAGCCCTTTGAGAGGAGGTGTTTTGTCGAGACTCTTACAGGACAGAGAGACAAGGAACTGAACCCACATCTGCAAACCACTAAGGATGTGAAGGACAAGGACAACAAGTTGCTTCTCCTTACTTGTGCCTTTGCTGATAAAGAGGGAGAGGAGAGTCAATGTATGGACATTTGGAGGCACTGCCAAAACAGCTGGCCTTGAGGGGAGGGGGACAAATTTTTTTCACTCTGGGGGAAATACTCTTCAGACCCTTCCCTTTCTTTATCCTACTTCCCCTTCATTAACAAGTGATCTCTGCAATGTGGCATTCAGTCATGCTGAATTACTCCATCCCACTCTAATTGCCTCAGTAAGTCACTTCTGTTTACCGTCAGGAAATGCAGATGAGAAATGCGCTGAGATGTTAATAGCTCGCACCATATTTGCACACAATACTGTATTTCTGCAGAGATCAGACCTTCTCCAGCTGCAGCTCAGCCAGAGCTTGGCCAGGTTAGGTTAACATCTTGCCAAGAACAGACAAAAGCTGCTACCTGACCCCAGCACTGCCCTGCCAGCCCGGATGGCTGCAGTGACGCTACATGGATTTCGCAACACGCTGAGCACATGGGGCAAACTGGCACTGTGTGCTGCTTCTCTCTTTGTTTTTGCCCCAGAAAAAGCACTTTAGTTGCTTTCAGTTCCACCATAGGCAACTGATGCTAGCGGCTAAACGCAGTTGGGATAAGGACCTTTGTAATCAGCAGGAGTGGGAGCACCATCAAATCCCTGGACTAGGGACACCAAAGGTTATCCAGCACCCTCATCAGTGATGGATGCTTTCACATAATGATTCAAGGGTGGGTTTAGCATGAGCCCCCTGTGCTGTGCCTTCTTAGCCCTGACTGAGTTGCGCTCTCTTCCCCCTGTGCCTGAATTACCCCTGGTCTCGACTGCTGATTCCTCGCCTGTTCTCTTCTCTCCCCTCCACCAACTTGCTCAGCACATTGTTTTAACTTGAGATCTGCTGCCCGGCAGTTTGCCCTAATTGCTGGTGTGTGTCACTGGCTGACAACCGGTGATACAATGCATATGTAATTTTGCAGGTTGTTTGGAAATACCTTTTAAATAAAAGGTCTTTACCCAATCTTTCTGTACAACCAACACAGTTGGTGCACTGATGTAAATAGAGTGATCTCTATTTACATTCCTTCCAGATATCACAAGCAGGTCCCTGCAAACTATTTTTGCAACTAGTTCCTACTTCTCCTGCCACTAAATTTGGATCTAAGGCTCTCAACACTTTCGCCTTTGCATTTAACATGCTATGGAGAATAAGGTCAGTATTTACCAGCAGACTGCCTGTGATGAAAACTGTCCCAGAAACTCATGCGGTGGCCTGATTTAAAATTAAATCGAAAAAACAGGCAGCTCTGCAATTGAAGTGACTTGTTTTATGGGTTGAATGATTTTGATAAAAACTAATGAGACCCACAGACAGACGGTTTTGTTTTCACAGCTGATGGCTGCCTTGCATAACATATTCACATCAGCAAATATTTTTCCAGGGACAAATACATGTCTGATCATGAAGGCAACGATTCCTAGAGAAACTGCCTAACCAGCTCCAGAAGGAAGCTGTCGGTGCAGTCAGCTGCCTGCTGTGTGTATACAGGTTGCTGAGAGTTTCTGTTGACTTCTGGCACTCGTCAGATCCACAGGAACAACTTAAAGTTTTCACTTCTTGACTTGAGCAAGCACGGAGCAATATCATGTCCTTTCTGTTCTTCTAAAGGCAAGTTCAGGGCATTAATTTAATAGATGCAATCATTCATCCATCCACAAAAATGGCATGGTATGTTTATCATATGGCATTCTAAGGGTGTTCCTAAATTTCACAGAACTCAGAAATGAAGGAAAAAATTTCTGCCGAACACTGGCAGTATAGAATATTATAAAGCTTTAAACTGTATAAAAATATCCTATAACTGGGTTGGAATTGGGAGGAACTGGAACAAATTCTGTGCATTTTTAACACTGAGGATAATTAATCATTAGATCAAAATATCAGTTTCATGCCTTAAAATAATAATACAGTCTTCATTTAAACAGTTGTACAAGTGAATTTAGTTCACCTCTGTAAACTGCTTCCCAAACTGATTTTTTTAACCAAAATAGAGAAAAAAAAATACAATAGAAGTTCTTCAGGAAAGCTTTTGGCTAGAAATTGAAATATTAGAGCCAAAACTCCTAAACTTGTTTCTTGATTGCACAGTTCGTGACTCAACGAAGCACCCCCAGTGAGTCATCCCCTGTGCATTGTGTGAAATTTCCTCATGGCTGTCATGGGAAACATCATCTCCCTGAGCCTCCAACAGAGAAAGGGTGCAGGAGGCAGCGAAGCACCTGCTCCTCCAAGGCCCCGCTGCAGTACCCCTGAATCTAAACCACTCATTCAGCCTTTTCTTTCTGCCTTTGAATATACTGTTTTTCCACCAAGTGCTCAAAAGGATGTTTCACTGGAAAGTTTTTAACCATCCTACAAATACTCCAGTTCAGAGAGTTTTTAAAGGGATTGAGGCTGGCTTAAGTGAGCTCACGCTAGGGATTTCAGCTGGTTTAAGACAAGACTTTCAAAAATCGATTTCAGTGAAAGGAGCACACGGCTTTCTGTTCTTTTTTTGTGTGTAGATGAGACCTGATATTTGACCACAGCTAGCCAAGATAGTGCTATTGACAGGTTGCTGCTCCTTGAGTGCAAACCCCACTGCCCCCTCTGGCTCCTCTCTCTCCCACCATAATGATGCCCAGGAGAGAACAGGCACTGATTAAACTGGCTGTCTACCAGACCCCTTGCACAAACCTCTTCTTTTGTCCCAAAATTAAAGCTGTTAATCCTGGCACTTGAACCCTGACATATCAGGCCCAGGGAGAAAGCTGTCCCATACGTAAAAGCCTCATGGGCCAGAGGAGCATCCGCCCCAACTGTGGCTCTACATAACATTTAACAGAGAGCAGCAGGATATTTATGGGCATGGGATGCAGTTCAGACACAGGTATAGCAGGCTATGGTGAAAGCCAGATTTTTAAAGGTGCTTTTGTCCAGCCCTTTGTGCCCAGTACTCCTATGTTTCTGCAGGAGTCAACCAGAGACTACGCACAGGGTGTAACATTTGTTGGAAAATTGGCCCCTTAAGATGCGTCAAGGGCTTTTGGAAAAACTGATTCCTTGGGCCTAGATAGAAATACTGAAAAATAATGGATAATGGATAATAAGGAAAAATGGATTACATTCTACCTGCGTAGCAGCCATATTAGAATGGCACCCTATTCCCCAGAAAGCCCTGTGGATAATAGAGATATCAAGACAGCATCCAATCTAAATTTCCAGTTGTTTAAAATAAAGACAACAAAGGAAGGTAATGGTTGTACGCCTTGTATCTGATCCAGGCAACATCTGTGCCTGTGACAACCCTGATATGTTGGTTTCTTTCAGCTTCAATTGGCTGAGATTCTTCTGTCTAACCCTAGAGATCCCCAGTTTTATCTCTTACAGACACCACCGCACAATGGTTTACAAATAGCTTTTCGGACTGATTATAAGAACAGTAACAGGAATAACAGGAAACTGCCCAAATGAAAACGTAACCCTTACCCTATCCAGACTTTGCTCCCCTGAGGTGCCTCCATCTGCCTGCTCTGAGCTCTGCTGCAGATAAGATTAGACCTGCTGCTCAAAGCTCCCAGTTTCCATTCTTCTTATTCTTTTTCCTTCCTAAAAAAGTCAGCTTATCGTCACTTTTAGAAAGGCTTTGCACTGGAGTGCACTGGAGTCTGTTAACGAGGAAGGGTGACCCTCTGGAGAGACTCGCCTTGAAATCCCTGGTTTTGCGTATCAAATCAATGATCCTGCACTCTTCCTCTGCCTTTTGACTGCCTACACACACCAAACCAAATGAGAAGGCAGCCGCAGCAACAGAGCCTGCCAGAGGATGCAACACGAACCAGGGGTGATCCTCTCCGTACCTAAACACAAAGCAGCCTGGTGAACTTAAAAGCCCAAGAAACAAACTTAAACCCAGCAATCACTCTGAAAACTTGGGGATGGAAGGTCTCAGAGGACCAACAGAGGAAGAAGGGCACGGGAAAATGGATGGCCTTGGGGTTTTGGCTGGGGACTGGGCAGGCCTCAGTCCAATACTCATCTCTCCTGTTGAATTCCAGGTTCAGGCACATCCACCGTGCTTGCTGGAAGCAGCCCCAGGGTGGGCCTCCAACCCTCCCAGAAACTTATGCCACAACTGCCAGCAGAACTGCATGTCCTCAGTAGGTCAAGCTGGCACCAGGCGTGCTCCTGCAGCCAGCAGGACATACAGGTGCAATGCCAGCAGGGCTGGAGCTGACTTGTTCAGAGCAGCAAGGACAAGCTGTGCCTCAGTCGCCTTGTCTCCCTTCCTGCTATCTTGATGATAAAGAAATTCAAGACTTTGTGTGGGGAAAGGTGTGAATGCGTAGAGGTGTTACGGAGCACATCCGTGGGTGTGAGTCAGTAGGCAATTTTACTCCATCTTTGCACTGCTCTGAGGACGCTCCTAGGGCACAGCAAGTTCTTCCTCCTGCAGTGCACTGCCTCCATCCCCAGCAGTGTGGTAATGCTACCTGTGCCCAGTTAGCAAAGTGTATCTTGAGTGGTGTAAATCCACACCCACACAGACACACTCCCAACCTGTGCCCAACGCCCAGCTCAAAGGATTTGATCTTACTGCAGGGCTCTTATTGCAACTTAACAGATAATAAAGTTATGGTTGAGCCAGTTCTCCACGCCATGGAGAAAATGGGATCAACCAGTGCTTCTCCAAGCCTCAAGGTCCCTGGAACCGCAGCACAAGGACCCTTCCTGTTCAGTTCAGAGGATCAGGTGGGGTCGGGACTGTTGCTGGAGGTGCTCTCAGCCCCTGTGATTTGGAAACTGCTGGCTTAGAGCACGGAAAAGAAAGCACTGAAAGTCGTTCTTCTCCACTCACGCCCTTGTTTGTTTTGTAGCGAGATATAATCTGGCAAAGGACTTTGCTTTTATTTGGGACAGAGCTCAGCGTAACAGGTATTCCTAGCGAGCAAATGTTCACTAAGGCCTCTGCATTTGTTGTTGTTATTATGGGTTGTTGCACTGGTACCTAAAAAGCCCAGCTGAGCTCAGGACCCTGCCGTGCTGGGCATACAAACACACAGCAATGGACAGGCTCTAATCCAAAGACCTTTATAGCTAGATTGAGGAGGAGAAAGGAAATGTGGGGGGAAGTATGCACGAAGAGATTAAATGAGCTGCCGAAAGTCATATAAAAAGAGTTTGGTTGTAAACTAAACATATTTTGCCCTGCCACCTTACTCCTCCTCACCATTTCTGGGAGGGGGGTGGAGTAATTTGGAAGACCCACTCCTCATTTAGTTCATTGTGACTGTTACAAAAAAAAAACTGTGTGAATAACCCAGGCAGCATGTTCTCTGTTTCAATATGCCATAAAATATGTTCCACGTTATTCATTTACCTCCTGTCTTTACCAGACCATGATAATCAGTGACAGAGAAATACGTCAGAAAAACACCAAATGAGGAGAAAAAAGAAGATACAAACAGATACATGCCCTGCCTGATCCCATTCTGACAGCACGTGGCGAGACCAGGAGCCCCTGGTCCCAGGTATGGCTCTGAGCTGGGTGATGCTGGTGAAGAATGGTTTTCCCTGTGCCCATGCAATAGTGACTGTCATATCTGGACTTTTTAAAATGGGGCAGATTTTGAGTTTCCAAGATAAGGATGAGAACAGGTTTTCCTTCCCAAAGAGACTTCCTGCCAGCCCTTGGATCTCCACATCTCTGTGGTTTCCCTGTGAGACTTAAATACTGGCTTGTCCTTCGTGCAGCTTTCTCAGGGGCTGCAGGTAGGAAAGAGGTGTCCTGGCAGAGCCCAGACCAACAGCCAAAGTGCGCCATACCATGCCATGGATGCTCAAGCCATCTCACACCATTACAGCATCAGGTATCCCCACAGGGACACTTGAGTAACCTGAACCCTTGCTTTAGGGAGGAAATAAGTCAGGCAGGGCTGCTGAGCCCAGCACAGCCCAATGCCCCAGTATGATAATCCCTCAATACAGCAGCAGGACAACTGGGTGCCAACTGCTGTTGGCGTGCCCTTCCCTCTGCACACCACATCACACCATGCCACGCCACACAGCCCCTGTGGTTCCTACCATTCTACCCCATGACAATTTTGAGCAGTAGCTCATGAGCTTGGGAAATGTGACCATTCCTGACTCGGCAGATTCCTCCCAGCTGTCTCCAGAGCAGACAGCATAACTCAGTGTATGATACAGGACAAGTGAAGGATCTGGTTCCATTGCTCCAAGCCCTGCCTTCGCACCACAAGCATAATGGTCCTGGTTCATCCCAAGCACCTCTGCAGACAATGCCCCATGACTGTGATGATGCAAACTTTACTTACAGATCTGTGACTCCGGAGACCTCAGCATCTTCTTCGATTCCTGCCATATGGTTTTGCAGTCCTCCTGGAGCTTATAAAACCGCTCCTTTCTCCAAGAGCTGGACTTCACTTTCAGCAGCTGGCTGCCTTTCAGCAGGAACTTCAGATCCTTGTCATCTTTCAGGCCTGGGGAGAAACAGTAGTGGTAAAATTGTAAGAGTTAGCACAAGAAATAATGTACTTAGGGTTTTCTCTTCCGCAGGACACTAGTCGGAGACATAAACAGACCACTGCAGTGCAGCCAGCTCTGGGGGGGAGAGGAGAGGAGAGGAGAGAGATACAGAAATTTGCCATGTCACATTTTATGCTCACAAAAGAGACCAAAGCCTTGTGGATTTCTTAGACTGAGTCCAAAGATTTCTGTACTATATTTCTCAGGCGGTTTACAAGCATAAAATATCTTCTTCCCAGCAAATATAGTTAGGATGGAAAAACAATAAAAACAACAACATAACAGTAAAAGTAGATGAAGGAAGGTTGTATAACTTGTAATCGGAGTACTGTCAGGAGCTTTGAAGAGATTTCAGCTCTATTCTGCAACAAATTTCCTTCGTGGAAACAAACGTACACACAGATTTCTCTCTTCCCTCTCTGAAAAGCTGTCCCCTTCTGGTCCCAGGAACTTCAGAGATTTCTCATCTCACACTAGATTCAGGAAGGCACTTAGATATCCAGAGAAGCAACAGTTATCTACTGAGACTTTCAAAACATACATTTGGCATTCTACGTGGTTTTGAACGTCTCAGGAGTATATGACTTCCACTTACCTAAACACCTTGTAGATTCTGTTCTTCAAGCCAACCATTAATTAGAGATCTGGAGTGTGTGAAATGGCACGGGGCGGGTGGGGGGCGGCAAGAGGATGAAACATGAGGATCACACCCTGGGCTTTCTGTAATAGGCACCTTGCATCTCTGACATTGCATAAAACATGTGAAACAGCATTTAACTCTGTAGTAGAGAACAAGCACATCCCAACTCAATGTGCCTTCTGCTAACCTTATCTTGGCAATGCAGATGACACTGTCACTAATAACTACTTGGCCAGTTGCAGCCACCTGACACTCCCATCATTGGAAATTTCCCAACGCTACATAAACGTAACACAGAGCCCCACAAAGCAGGAATCCAAGTTAACTTATTTATGCAATAACATTTATATTGCAGTGTTGCATTCCCCTGTACCATTGGGTTTGTTCCTCTCTGGAAGATGCAGCTGCCTTGAATGGCTGCTCTTTGAACAGGGCAAGGCAATAAACTACCAAGCATTACTTCAGTCCTGCATGAAAAACAAAACCCAGCGTGAGACCCAAGTGGCCAAAACCCCAGGCTCCTGACAATTCATACCTAAGTGCCCAGGGCTGCAGAGCACCAAGTGGGTCATGGTGGCAGCAGCAAAAGGCAGCACCATGTGTTTGTAGTGAGAACAGCTTGGCCTAACGAGGTCATTTTAGGTTGGCAAAGAAAGTCTGAGATCTCTGTTGGAAACAAACATTAGGGGTGTCCTGTGTCCACCCAGTGAGCAGCTCAGGCCACTTTACTGGTTTTGCAAATGCCAAGGAGTAGGCCTGGAGCTGAGCCTAGCTGAGGCATCCGGAATTGAAAGCACCACAATGGGAGCTGGAGATACTGAAAAGGTTGCTGTGGCATCTCTCTTTCCTCTACATTCAATTAGCTATCTCAGTAATTAAGTGCCTGCACATGCTACAGCCTCTCAGCTCTAATGTCAGATTTGGAAAGTGCCCAAGAAGAGGAATTGAACAGTTCCTCTGGAAACTTCAGAAAGAAATTCAAGGTGAGAAGGAAAAATCTGACTCCCGCAAAGCACAGAAGGGTGAAAGATTGATCCCAGCTATGGGATCTGGGACACCCTCTTGAGTTTGCTGAGGTTCAAGCATACCCAGGGGTCTACAAGAGTCCAGACTGTCCACAGGAAGGACTGACACCACAACAGCCTCACAGGGCCTTGGTCTCTTGAGTCACAGTGCTGAGGCTTCTTCTCTGAGCCAAAGGTCTTTCAAACACAGAGAAGATATCGCAGACTTAGGCTTCACTAACATTGCTGTAGTACCCCTCAAGGTTCCTGGAGAGGGAACAAACTTCCTCCTCTGCATTCACCCAGAAAATTTATGTTCTGGCTCCCAGCCTCACTCCCTTTTCCCTCAGATCCCAACCATGCAAGGCATCATTATGGGACTAGGAGGAGGACATGCCATCCTAGAGTGACATGAGCAGGAAAGCAGGAAAACCACCAATTCCTTTGGATGCCTATGTGCATAAGCGTGCAATGAGAAATCCCTGTTGACTGTGACATGTTTTGTTACACAGACATTATATGCAGCATGCATAACATGTCATGTTACCTGGACAAAGAGCTGCATCAATGTCATACAGGCAAATATGGATGGCCACTAGCAGCAAAGTGCAGGTTCCTCTCCTCCAGGCTAGATCCACACAGGTAAGACACAAGCTGGAGCTGTGAGCCCTTCATCCTTCTCACTGGCAAAGCCCAGTCAGTGCATTAACATGGGTCAAAATTCCCCTTCCTCTTCAGAAGATCCAACTATGGGTTGGGAACAGCTCTGTCAGCCGTCCCCACCCATCCTCGGCTGCTGCACCTGAGGACTAGGCCAGGTTAAGTGACCCAGTGAAGGAGATCCCTGCCCTTTGCAGGAATAGGAGGAAAAGATGAAGAGGGACAGTACATGGTGAGAGGATACAACAGATCAAAGGTCAAAGACCAGAGGGAGTGTGAGTCAGAGGGCAGCGAGAGAAGCCAGGGAGGGGATGGAAACAAGTTTGCTTCCAGAAGATGGTGAGTTTTGCCAGAAAAGGACAAGAGGACTAATGATGGGTGTCTAAGAGCTCCGTCATTCCTTTGATGTGGGAGGCTGGTACTCTCACAGGGCCTTTCAGATACAGAGCAGTCACCCAGAGTTGACCTCTGCCAGTGGTGACCCAAAGTATGGATTGAACCACCCAACAGTGGGCCCAAAGGAGGGCCAACCCGTTCATTGGGTCAGCACAGCCTGCTTCAGGATTGTTCTGTGTCTGTTCAAGCTCAGACAGCCAAACGGGCCTGGAAGGAGGGCCCGTGTTTTGGGCCCTGCCTCCTATGCCTGGTCCAAGCTCTGCCACAGACTCTTTAAATGACCTTGGGCAAGTCACTTAGCTTCTCTGTTCTTATCTACAAGGCAGATAACAGCATTTTGTAAGGTCAGAGATGGAGCACAGCATGCTCTGATCTACTGATACAGGACCACAAATGCACCCCTGATGTGTCAGTGGGACATTACTCTCAGTTGGACATTTGAATTGCTTTCCAAAAAAAAAAAAAATCTTTTCCCAGCAGAATCTTTATTTTGGGTTTTATGCCCAAACCAGCCCCTGGGGACTTCTGCCTAACATCCGCACAGAGCTGATGAGGTTGGCTGTGCAGACCTCTGTCTCACAGCAATGGAAACTTCTGTGTGAAAAAAGCCAGAGTTGTCATATACAAACGTCATCTAAGGATTCAAAAACACTGTGCAGTGGGACAGGGATATTGGTTTGCAATTATATAACAATGCTGGGCATGAGAAACACGATCGCCACGCTGAAATAGATGTCCAAATCCTGCCTGAAACATGTGGCAGGGCTGTATCTTGCTTAGCATCCTCTGCAAAATACCAAATACACACTTGTCACACAAAATTGCAATATGTGTTTCAAGGGTCAGCCCCCCCCCCCCTTAAAATATCAATCACACACTTTCTAAACAGAATACACTTAGTGTACAGTACAGTTCAGAGGGAAAATTGCATTTGACAAAGTTAGAAGAGCCTCAAGCACACACAGCACCGCAGTGAGCATGAAGTTAATATCCCGTACTATGAAGCTTTAGACACCAAGAGACCAAAAACATTAACCTTTGTATTATCCATCTCAGTTTTACAGCAAGCAGGGAACACAATAAAACAGCAGCTGTCACGGCAGCATCCTGGCTCTGAGTTCACTAAGGAGATAGTTAGCAAGATGTTTACAGGTGACAGTGACAATCTGTATTTCTGCATTGCTCACTTGCAAAACTACTGATCTGATAAAAACACATTAATTAGAACTGCTGTAAAACAAGCCTCCTGCTGCCTGCTTCTCTCTCCCACCTGGTTGAAGAGCAGGCATAGCTCAGGTTTGCCAGTTTAAAAGGCAGAAAGCCTTTCTGATTAGATCCAAACAACTTGGGTGGGCAACTGGCGATTTTCCATTTCCACCTGCTCTCTGTAGCCATGTAAATCAACGGACTCGCATCCACTTGGGCTGTCCCTCCAGACAGCAGGAACCAGCAGTGAGTTCACAGCCACAGAAGTTATGAAACTCCCTGGGTTTCCTGTTTCTTTTCTTTTGGTGAACGCAGACCTCTGAGTGGCTCCTCGGGCTCTAATAGCAGCTGGCACTACACCACTGACAAGTCCTAAAATCAGGCAGAAAAAGGGACACCGCCATCCCCAAACACCCTCACGCCAGCAACAGCTCAGAAAGCCCAGCAAGAGATTTGCAAACCCACCCTTTGCCAGAGAGGTCCCACTCTCTTTGATGCCTCAAACGAAGCGGTTTGTACATCTGGCGGGTGGTTACAGGCAAAGGAAAGGAAAAGAAACCTCGGGAGTTTAAAAATAACCTTGGAGCTGCCTTTAGGGTGGAGCACTGCCTCTGCGCAGGGAAAAGAGGCAGAAACGAAGCGGCTGCCAGCGTGTGGAAGTGCCGAGGGTCTGGCCAACTTGTCCCTTACCCAGCCTGATGCCGTTCAGCGCGGCCACTCTACGGCTCTGCTCCCGCAGGATGTTTTCCTGGGACACGGTGCGCTTGGGCTGCCTTCGGATGCACTGCATGGTCCAGCGTAGGGCTCGGAAAGAGGCACCGTGCGCCGGGAAGGATGGGGGGCCCCGCCGGCCCCGCAGGGATCCCTGCTCATCCAGGAGCCCCAGGCGTGCGCCGTGTCAAACTGGGCTCCAAGGAGGGAGAGGAGGCAGTGGGAGAGCGCGGGCAGAGGAAGGCAGAGGAGGGCAGAGTCCAGCTAGGGGTGGGACCGTGGGAAGTCTCTCCTCCCGCTTGCTCATCGGCCACACACGCTGGATGCAAAATTACACCCAGGCGTCCGCCGGCAGCTGCCCAGGTAGAAGGAGCAAGTTTTCCTACAGTCATTCGCCAGTGGGTTTTTGTGCATCGTTTCCAGAGGCTGGAGGGGTCCCAAATATTGTTTGTGGCTCCTAATCAGTGCCGAGGGCTTGTCAGCTCAGCCTGCCCACAACTGCCTGGATAAGAGACCTTGGCTCCACCCTTTCCTTCTGTGCAGAGCTGCTCCCTGCTGTTCCCATCGACACACAGTGAAGAGGAGGCTAAAAACACCTTTTAGCCAGGGCAGACGTAGCCCAAAAGCTGCTTGGAAACTGCTTTAATGCTCTTCTTTTTCCATCTAGAGAAGAGCATTTTCCTATGGTCCTGGAGAATGTCTTCCCTGCCACCGATTTCCTGCATGACTTGGGTGAGTCACTTACCCTGCATTTCTGCGTAGCTATGGGTTTATTCTTGTAATTCAAATTTACAGGTACAGGGATAAGCCCCCATCAGTGGTTTAACAAGTCCCTGCTTATACAGAATCACAGAATAATTCAGGCTGGAATGGACCTCTGGTGGTCTCCAGTTCAACCACCCACTCAAGGTGGGGTCACCTTCAAATGCGGATCAGGTGCTCACAGCCTTGTCCAGGTGAGTTTGGGATATCTCTAAGGATGGAGATTCCACAGCCAATCTAGACCACTGTTCAAGAGCTTAGATGCTCTCATAGTGAAGAATTTGTTTATTATGACAAGTATAAGTTTCCTTTGCTGACGCTCATGTCCATTGCCCATTGTCCTGGCAATGTCTGGGACTAAAATCCATCTCTTCCTTAACCAGGACTCCTTCTGCAGTGAAATGCAGAGCTATACTTGTTAAGCTTCCCCATCCTAGGTGAGTTTACCAACCTTGTCAGGTTTTTTGTCATTGCCTTTGCAGAGCTGCTGTACTGAAAGGCCAGCCAAGAGTGAAGATACTGCAGGGAGACGGAGCCAAGTTGGGGTGAATGCCCCTTACTGCAGAACCAGCATCTGCCTGAGAAGCTCGACAGCAAGCCACGTGTCACCATCTCTGCTGGAGATCCAAGTCTTTCTACCATCAGCACCCATCACACCCAACGCGTTTTGTGTTAGGTTTTAGAAACACATTCTCTACGTCAGGTGTCTGGCACCCCAGCCACCCTCCTTTTCTTTCTCTGCATTTTGAGGGAAGCCCTACCAATACTCACAGAACAGCACGGACGACTGGGTGATTTGACCAGCACAAGGAGAGGATCAGAGTCATTAACCCCTGGCACACGCCTTGTAAGAAACTCACTGGGGACAAGGCAGAGCCACTGCCTGGCCTTAAACACCAGTACAACTAGTAACGCCTTATTTACACATAGCAACTCCAAGTCACTGAAGGCAAAGGAGAATAAAGGCATTTTATGGATGGGACATTGCTGAACACATTATCCAGGCAGTCAGCAGGTGTTTGAGGCAACACCTCCAGCCTCTTCTGAGCCCTCCACATGCACAGGGGCTGGATGTCGGAGTTGGAATCTCTGTAGCCCTCCCCTGGCAGCTGGGGGCTTTGCCCTTGCCCTGGCGGGGCGGTGAGCACCACGATGTAATGGCTAGATGATACTTATTAGCTAGCAGTCTCTGAGCACTTCCCATATTTCACATTGTACTGGAGAGGGTTGATTTAATTAAGGAGTTGGGAAGAGAGTCAGCTCCTGTACTTGCCTTGGCAAAACAGTTTGCTTCTGTGCACCAGCTCTCCGGTCCTCCAGCAGCCAGTGTCCCATAGGGATCGATTTGGGAGCACACAGAGCCCCTCTGCCTCATTTTCTCATTAATTCCTAATAAACAGTGCCAGTGACAGCACTGCTCAGAGCCTCCCAGGCTCTCGGAGAACATTTTATTGTATTTATCCCTGAAGTTTGCATATACACAAAGCACGGGATCAGCACTCACCAAGTTTAGATTCTTCTCCAGAACAGCAATGAGCAAGTTCTGTTGTTATGAGGACTTCAGAGATGTAAGGCAGTTAAAACCAGTTTGTTTTTAAAACAAAGATGACAACATTGGGCCAGAAATGCCCTGCTTTGGGAAACAACAGATCTGGATGCACTGTGGTCTTGAGGTCATTTAAAGACAATGTCACATCTCGTAGACAAGCCATGATGGATGTGTGGGACACTGTAGGATACAGGGCATTGCTTATTGATGTTACATGATGCTGTGTCACACTCCGGCGCTGGAGGAAATGATTCCCGCAGATGGCTTAGGGATAAATTCTCCGACTCTTATTCACTGCAGGTAACACCTGACTGGGTCTGAAGCCTGTGAACGCTCAGCCATGCAATTTCACCCATATGACCAATCCCACTGAAATCAATGGCACTAGTCACATGAATGAAGTTATTCATGTCCCTGTACCCAGGACTGGGGCTTTGCTAATCATCCTATTGATTCCAGCTGGATTACTCACAGAGCAAATGGAAATCGATGTGAATGAGGATGTCAGAACACGGTCCTGAAGTTAGCAAAGTGCTTTGATATACAGGAAACAGGCACTTGAGATAGAGAGGCTGGAGAGGCTGGTAGGAAATGGGCTATGTGAGAAAACTATTAATGCTGAGGCTGCTCTTCAGGCAATTTTCCAAAATGAATTAATCTTCATCACATCCTTATACAAAGGACCTAAGGAAGCTCTGTTACCACTTCACAGAGGAAGAAGCAGGTTGGTTTGGGGTTGGAACTGGTCACCTACCGCAGCTACCTTTGGGCAGCACCAAAAGTGGTGCAGCCCTAATACTGATGGCAGTCTCTTTACACCGCGCTGACACAAATGACATGACAGAAGTCAGCTGCTGATTCACCCCGACTTGGGATAATTTGGGACTGGAATGAAAATATCCATGCTGGTGATGACCTCACCACTTCCCCATTGCATCATGCACATGATGTAAATTACTCTATTCTGACTAGTAATGCCTGTGGCAGCTACATAACACATACAAACCTCCGTTTTGGGGGAGAGTTCCCCACTAATGAGGTCAAAGGTTGTGCATTGCAATGTATTTGTTATCAAGAAGAAATAAGGTCTATTTTACATGATGCTTATCTTCAAAGTCACTGTAATTTCAGCTTCCCTCCCAGGCTCACCTGCAGTGAAATTCAACAGAATTATTTTTAAAAGAGTAATAGCACAATCAAAGTATCACCGCTCCCTAACGAACTGCAGTGTCTGTCCCTGTGTGTTCCTAGCCCTCACCAAGAGCAAGACCATTCAGTCCAGGTGAACTTCAAACCAATGAAAGTTTGGAAAAGTTGTGGTTCACCTGGTCTCTAGTTACACGACAACCTGCCATGGCTTGTTAGGGTGATGCAGCCCTCAGAAGCTGAAGTTCCTGGTGGTCAGTAAAGTGTGAGGATTGCTTTTGCACACCTAGTATGAGTGCTGTCAGTGCACCGGCTGCATGGAAACAGGCACAACCAGCTGCAGCAATGGGCAGTGGCTGCTGTTCAGAAAAGCAGAAAACCTGTCAAGTGACAAGAATTTAGCTGGTTTTCCACATATTTTCAGCAAATCGCTGATATTACCTGTGAAGCGCCTCTGCAGAGTTCCCTTTTGTTATGTTCCATCAACCCATGGTTATATCTACCTGGCTTTTATATCAGCCTTTTATCAGCTCTGCCTGGGATCAGCGTGGTTCCAGCAGTGGCAAACGGTGTCCCAGCCAGGACCCCGCCAGTGGGCAAGGACAGCAAGGCTCCTTCCACATCTGCAGGGTCCCATCTGCATTGCTTTTCCCTTCATAGTCTGTTCTTCACTGAGTTCATGCCCTCTCACATCCCACCCATAGATGCCCGACTCTTTCCTCCTTCCTTGCAACCTCCAGGACACCACCACCATCTCTCAGCTTTATTTTCCCGTTATACCACAGGACCGGGCTTTGCTGTTGGAACAGCCAGTTTCTCACCACCAACAAAAAATGCCAATGGCTCCTCCACACCAGCTTCTTGCCTTCTTGCTCCCTCTGGGGGAGTGGGGAGTAGGGAGGGGGTACTGGGACCATAAGCATCGGTGCATCTCTGGCCAAAGATGCTGCAGCTTGGTGACTGTGGGTGCATCTTCGGTGCATGTGGTATGTACCAAGTTCCACCTTGTGGTGACACTGAGAATGGGCTTCTCCACAAAGTCGGTGGCAGCATCAGCAAACCTCTTTTCTCTTCCTTACTCTGACTTTTCTTGCCCACTCTACATCTCTTCCAGGGTGCTCGAGAGGCCCTGCTGAGCAGAAGCAGGATGATCTTAAAGCTTCATATAGGAGGAGTTGTCCCCAAGCATCATGTTGCAGCTGTCCTTCAAATCACTGCCTAAAATCTTCTGCTGTCATGCTGGCAAGAAGCCATATGATGGGCAGGTTTCTGGTGCACTGAAACCAGTGCTGCCACCCTGCCCAATATTTCTCAGCCCACTTTCTCCCTGTATCTCCCTTTGGCTGTCCCACCTTGTCTGCAAGGTCTCTGGGAGGACAAAGGCCCCTTCTCCAGCTCTGCTCTGATCAGTCCACACAGCTGAGCCACCTTTCCCCAAAACAGGCTGGCCACATCCAGACTGCATACCGTGAAGGACCTCTGGCCCACACCATCACCCAGATCATGTCCAAGCATCACCTGCGAGAGTGCTAGCTGCATGCATCAAAACCATGCTGGAGAGTGTGCTGGCAGCTAAATGGTGCAGAGCCTTGGCCCTGGTTTGAACAGACAAAACCAGGCTGCCTGCTCAGACATTTCACTGCTGGTTAAAATTGGGACCTTTATTTATGAAAATCTTCATAGATCTTTCTGCCAGTCTGGGTCACTCAGAGGGAGCCTGGATCCATGCATGGCACTGGCTGTGACCCATCAAAAGCTACTGCTTCCTCCCTGCACTCTTGATGAGGTAAAACTCCTAACTCAAGTTCTTTGCACCCAGGAACTCAAAACCAGGCTGAAGGTTTGGTTTGGTCCTTCCACGATGGCACACAGGCAGAGCTGGCTGCAGAGTGAGCGGCCCTAAAACGAACACTGGCTTGAAGTAAATTACAGCTTTTCCAGCAGTTGGTGTGAAAGGAGTAGGAGGAAAGTGATTGAAAAGAAGGATGTCAACTTGATCGATAGGACCAGCAGCAACAGCTTACTTGCATGACTCCTAAGTCATGTTTCTCAGCACGTTGATGAAGATGTTTGCTTCATAAAACCAAAGTCAATTGTAGGTGGGTCCCAGCTTCCATTTCTTTTGTTCATTTGTTTGTTTGCTTTTCAGGCCACTTAACAGCTTCTCTCAACATTTTATTCGGGAGCTGAAATTTCCTCCACAGCTAAAATGCAGGCCACTCAGACCATTCCATAGCAGGGCAAAATTTGTGCAATAATTAAATTGCACCATTGAGTTATGCGAAACAAGGGAAAAAAAAAAATCTTTTTTTTTTCCTATGTTATTTATTTGGAATTTCAGCACTCTGTAACTTTAGCCAGAAATAGCCAACAAGACTTGTGTGTATCTCAACACAGGGCTTTAAAAGGCACCTATGTGAGGGGCAGCCCGAGGTGTGAGGATTTCTCCACACACATTGTCTAAACTGGCTTATTTAAGGTGTGGAAGTATCTTGGTTTAGAAGAAACTAAAATCTTCTAAAAAATCTTCTAAAAATCTTCTCTACCTGCGTAAAGAAAAAGAGAAACCTTCAGGTTTGACCCAAGGTCTGCAGCCTTCCATTCTGGTGGGCTTGACTGAGTAAGGACTGAGACCCTCCACCACAGTAAGGACTTAGGAGACGCATGGGCTGGGGGTTAGTCTCGCTGTGTTTAGATATCTACAGTGCACTGAACAAGGGGCCAGGCAAAGACAGGTGTAACTCATCCGTCTAGATCCCTGTAAGTCTACAATTTCCTGCAGACAGCTGCATTTAGCCAGCTGAATCCCTCCCTGGATGATCAAATCAACAGGTACTTGTCTGCAGCTTTCCCTATTAATACCTGTTTATATATATTTGATCTCCCTGTAAGGGCAACTATACTTTGCTCCCAAATCAACCCCTTGGGCTCCCAGAGCTGCCTATCCAGTTGGCTGAGTTTCCTGACCTTGCACAAACCACCTTTTCCCCACACCTCTCCCTCTTGCTTTTCCCTGTAGTTGGCAGTATCCTTTCATCTCTGCTACCTGCAGCAGTTTTCCAAGTGACTGCATTTTCTTCTTCCTCCTATTTCATTTCTTCTTTAAAATCTATTCTTCCACAAGCGTCTTTTGCCTCTACTCATCTGCTTTTGAGCATGACATTGGGGCTTTGCACACTGGCAACAGTCTTAAAACCAATTAAGGGCTTTAGTTTTACAAAAAAAAAAAAAAAAAACATTGCTCAGATTGGACACTTAGCAGTTTTTGTATGAAAATTAGAAAAGTTCCAAGATGACTTTTATTTGTCCTGTCTGAAAGGGGAAAGTTGCATGTTTAATGCACTGAGCAGTGCCAGTATTGCAAAATCTCTTGCACTACTAGCAAAGTTACAGCTTAAAACACTCCCATGTAATGCATCTGGCACAACCTACAACAAACCAGGTGTGCTAGGCGCATTTTGTTTGCAGGACAGGAGATCAAAGTCACCAGCTGGTTCAGAGCAGATCCCAGCTGATCTCAAGCAGCAGCATCTCCACCCACGGAGGGTGAAGCCCAGAAGGAGCCTGCTCAGTGCTCCCGGCTAAGAAGGGCAGGTGGAGATGATTCATTTGGAAATTTAAACCTAGGAGAAGTTAGTCCCCAGGACCAGCTGACAGAAGAAACAAGGAAATGGCCTGTTTGGTAGGATTTTACTAACCCCTCCCCGCTGACTCTCACCCTGGGCTGTGGCAGAAGGCATTCCCGTAACGGGGCTCTGGCATTCCCTGCACAATGTACACAGTGTCTCAGATGAAGAAGTCAGTGTATAAGAATAAGGCATAGTACAAATTAACTATTCTACAATCTATGTGAGCACAAGGACTCCCAGTTCAGAAACATGCCAGGTTCATGAGGCAAAAGAAAGCTTATTAATAGCCCACAGAGTCCAGCAGATTCATTGCATAATAAATGTAGATGACCCTTTATAAAATAAGCAACAAGAAGCCCATACAGCTGGGTCGAACACATTCAAAATAAAAGGCACAGACCACTAAATCACAGCAGCTACACTGGGTCTACGGACACGAGAGCATGCTCAGTTTTCATCCCAGGACTCAGATCTCCATCCAAACATGGAGTAAACTAAACTTTACAAACTTTTCAGGAACTCTCATCCACAGTAATACCCACTGTTGCTACTGGAAGATATCTCAGGTGTCTCTTACTGACTGCCAGATATTTTACTGAGATGGAACCATGTTTCTGTGGTTAATTCTGATACAGCAAATACAGAAACTGATTTTCAACATATAGCCATAGACGAAACATATCTATAAACCATCATATCTGAGAGATTTCTGACAAACCAAATAGCATAAGTCTGATCCTGCTAACTAATCAACATGTGAGCGACTTTTCCTGTCTAAGAAGTCTGGCATTCAGAATGACATTGGCACTTGTGCACGTATGTGTCAAGGAATTTTAGTAAATAGTTTTTTGAATGCTTAGCTCATTCAATGCTTGTGTATTTTTCTGCCTGAGATAAGAAAATAGAATAACGAACAGATACTGAATTCTTCTTGGTCCCTAACCCCAGAAAACAAGTAATATTCACTGAAAAATGACCCGCAAGCCAGAATAGGAAAGATTTTAATAGTTCCAGATGTATTTCTCAGCTTTCTTTCCCCAGTGGTTCTATAATGAATGAGATACCTACAAAAAGTTTAACATTAACCTCTGTTTCACCTTCCTGTCTGATTTCTAGGATCTGGGAAAAGCAAAGGGAAGATTTCTTGAGCCTGGGGGAATTTTTTCACATTTTGCTTGGTAATGCTAACTGATTATGTTTATGATCAATCACTGATTGATCTATGAATTTATTTTTATTTATAGCTTATCTACAGGAAGAAAGCACCTATATGAAAAGCTACAAATTAACACTGTAGACTTTTCCCATTTCAAGCTGTAGCTATCACAGTCCTGAGTTGTTCCTGCTCATCAGAGTGAATAAAACACAATGAAGAGGTAACAAATCAATAATATGTTAAAGTCAGACCAGGGAATAAGGGATATTTCATTACCCTGCCTATCAGACAAGCCTCCTAGTCTTGGTACTGACTGAGACTTCTTAAATCTCACTTGCTGTCAGGGCAGAGAGGATTTCTTCTTTTTTAGAAACATGACTTATTTTTTACTGAGCATTTATAGAGTCTTGGGGACAGACGCTGAGCCGAGGAGATTTATCCTGGCTGCCTTCGCCGGAGCCTGGAGAGTTTACTCAGCTGAGCATCTGTCCCACTCTCAGTTTCACCACGAAGGGGAGGAGATTTGGATCAGCCTTTCTGGACTCGCACACACTTATCAGCCAAGACACCCTTCCTACCAACACACTTAACCCTATTAGCAGAGAAAAATCTGTCATCTCTCTCCTGTAACACAAATTAAATGCTGCATGAATTCCAACTGAGAGAACTGCAGAGGCAAAGGAGGAGGGCGGAGGGAGGAGGAAAAAGAAAGCTCTTGCACGAGATACAAGAGAGCTGAAATGCAAGGACATTTCTACTGACTTACTGTTGCAAGCGAGGAAAGTGCCATTCGATTCCATGGCTGCAAAACAAGCCGACGTGCAGCAGCAGAAAGGGCTCCGGGAAACAGCTGTGCCCAGATGCTAGCGCTGGCCAGGGATGGAAGCCAGACCCGCGAGGCTCCCCCTGCTCCCTGCTCCAGTAATCCCCAACGTCAGCTCCCTTCGGCGAGGCCCGCTTCTTCCCCTTGGCTGGAAATACGTCTTCGCTATGACTCCTCATCTATTTCTCTCCCGCATCCGCATGCCGCCGCCTGCCCAGCGCATCGACTGAGGCCAAGCGCCCGAGCCCCAGCGCCGCGCTGGCCCTGGCTCCTCCCTGTGAAAGCTGGCCCTCTGCACCGCTGGCCCAGCCTCCCGCTCCTGCTACTGCTGTGGCTCGAAGCGGTGCCTCTGTTCCTGTTGCTGGCACGAGCGCTTAAACACGCTCCGCTCCTTTCCGGCAGCGCTTCCAGAAGACGCCGAGTGCTCCAATCTATCCCCGCGGTCCCCAAATCAAGGGAAAGGCCTTAAGCAGAAGGCAGCGCCTGGGGTTTAAAGGGCTTATCGGCACTGGTGGGGGCATATTTCACAACGCAGCAAACAAAACAACAACAAGACAGGTCAGAAATTGCCAGCGTAGAAGCTGTAACCACAAGCGCTCGCAGCTTAAAGCAGAAGAAAAACTACAAGCTTTGTGCTTGAGACAGCGAGGCAGAAAGCAGAAAAAACTCCTCGCTGCCCCGAGGCTTTTACTGAGCCGAACTGTTTTCTTCCACCCTGTCCCTACTCTCAAATGAGATTTTTTTGAAGGGTAAAAAGGTGATGCTGGCAAACAGGGAGGGGGAAAGAAAGGGAATCCATAGTGAGAAAATAAAGTTTCTGCCTACTTGAATGGTTGGGGGAAGTTTTTAGTTATTTTTTGTTGTTGTTTATTTTTGTTTCTGGTTATTTAGGTGATCTTGATGTGATCGATGCAGCTGGCAGAAGATTCAAAGCCCTCGCTTCTCAGCGGCTGCAAGCCTGGCAGTTTCACTGACAGAAGGGAAAAGTCCCTCTCTGATGGTGACAGACCTGGGATGCAGCTGGTGACAAATACTTTGGGTCTTGGACCGTTTGTCCCTCCTTGCCAGGAATCGGGCTGCTCCTTCAATAGCCCAGGCTTCAGCCCCAGCTAGTTTTACAGCCCACAAATTGCCCTAATACATCAAAACTCCTCTGTGCTAGCACAAAGCATACGAGCAAAAAAGTGAGAAAAATACAGAGCAGACATTTCAGCCTGTTCCTCCTCTACCCTATGGCTGCCAGCAGGGCATGGGGGCCTCATCTCCCCCTAGATGTTTTCTGAAGGACCCAGGAAGGAGCATCCCTTTTGCAAACCCACAGACAAGGAGATGTTGGCTTGGACAGGGTCAAACTGTTTGGCAGTGAGGAAGGCAGGACGGCAGCCGGAGTGTCCCAAGAGATTCCTTGTGGAGCCTTAAAAGCCCCAAGGCAGGGGGGGTTTCCAGCGGACACCACCAAAACCCATCTCCCTTTCAGCTGAAGGGGAAGAGCTGAAGGGACTGTACAAGAGGCTGGTAGATGAGTCAGCCAGACTGGAAACTCCGGTAGAGCAGTGGTGATGAGGGTATTATGGTTTTCAGAAGGGAGGAGAAGTAGAGAAGGGCAAACAGTTTGAAAGCGGTGACAGGAAATAACATTATAGTAACTCCTTTACCCTTCTCTTTATCACACCCTGTTGCATCCTCACGCTGCCTAACACAAGCCCCTCACTTAGAGGCATATCTGCCAGTCTCCCTGTGTCCTCCGTAGCAAAGCGAGGAGGTGTAAATGAGCTATGTTAGCCCCAGAAACGGTGAAGACCACGGTCTGGGTAGCATCCCTTCACAACAGTGCAGGGCACAGTGGCACCAGGACAGGACCATCAGTCCCCTGCACCACTGTGAACACCACCATGACTGCACTGACTGCCTCAGGCTGGACAGGGCACCCTCGAGTGGGACTGAGCTCCTCTGCCATCATACCTTGAGATTTGAAGATGATCCTCTGCACCTACCCCTTTGTGGCAGCTGGCTGCATCTGCCTGTGCTTCCTTCTTGCCATGCTGCCTTCTCCATGGTGAGAGCAAGTGGGTGCAGAAATAGTACCTGTCACGAGGATTCACAAAACTTTGTCCAACTTTTCACTTTTCCCCATTACACTTACTCTTCTTGCTTCTGTACCTGTCCAGAAGTATCACCATTTTAGCTGCTTTGAGCACTGCGGCACCTTTCTGCCATCCTGAGCTAAAGCATCACCACTCCTAAATCCTTTGCAGGCTTGATGTGTGCTCAGAGCAAGCCCAGCACTTGCAGGAAGCCTTGCATTCCTGGCATTCATCAGAAAGCACAGCAGCCACCCTCAGAGCCGGTGAAACCCTCCAATAAACACACTGAAGCTGAGATAATACAGCATGGGTCTCATCAGACCCTTGTTCTACAAGGCAACAGTCCTTTTAGCTATATTTCTGCATGCATGCCATATGCACTTGATTTCCCCTTTCCTTTCCATTACTGAAACCAATATATGTGCAGAATAACAATGAAACCAAAATGACATGAGGAGCAATTGGGCTCGTGTAAGCTGCAGAAATCCTGAAACAATATTCTAAGAATAAAAGAAAAATATAAGAATCCCAGTTGAATTAAGTCCCTGATCCCCATTTTGGATCGCAGCACTCACTCCATGCCTTCTTGGTTTGGGTTTTGGCTGATCCAGGAGGCGCAAGGTGTTAAGGGGGTTTGTCCTTTTCCTGATTAAACCTGCCTCACAGCTGAGTGGCAAGTTTAAAATTGGTGATAAAAATCTGGAAGCCCTAAGAGACCCATTTGCTTTGTAACAAAATGCGTAGATAAGATAGGCTGCAGCCAACTGTTCCTGTATCTTCGCCTATTTTTTAAAAGCTCTCTGAATTTCTGATTGCTTCTTCCCTGTTCTGAATACACCTCCTAAGCTCTATCCACCAATGTGCTCACAACCAGTTCTGTGGCTCTTGATCTTTGAGATCAAACCAGGATTTGAAGGTTGAGAGTTCAGTATGATTAAAATTAAACATCACTCCTCCGTGCATGTTGTCTCTACTCACAGCAACAATCCTGCTGCTAAGGGCCAAAGTTAAATAAATACAATTTATTCTGAGTAGATCAGTTCTGGCATCTGTAAAGTAGCATTTCAATGCCTTTTTTAGGCACTGAAGGTTTGTGACTTTAAAAATTAACCTTTACAGTGAAATAACAACAGGACTGTAAAATCTTTTTATTATTTTTTATTTTATTTTATTTTTTATTGCAGTGTAACTGAGCAAAGTGACTGTATACTTTCTTCCCATGCTGATTTAGCCTTATATATCCCTTAATAAAATTTCTTCCTCCAGGATTTTACAGCAGGTGAGTTAACATGCACTGATTATTTTGCAGGAGGAACACACCTTTTTCAGCAATGAAGACAAAACCTAACAGAAAAACCTGTTTTCCTGAATTCCGCAAGTACATGATGGATTACAGCGAGGGCTGGATTTATTCTCTCCGGACCCCTGTGGGCACCACCCACAAGCAGTGACTGCACTGCTGAGCCCAGCTTGGTGTCTCCCAGCTTTCTGCATGGTGCGGCTCATTATATTTAATGGCTCTCCAAGACTTGGGAAGCCGCTTTATTTCCCTGCCTTTGTTGTCAGGGATTTTAATCCCCAAATCATCCTGCCAGGCTGTAGATGAATGTGAGGAATTTCTATTGCTGGCATCTCCTGTCCTCCTCCTTTTCAGCCTTCCATGGAGTCAGGATCCTGGCTGCCAATGGTGGTACCTGGACCTAAGCTCCTCCTCACTCGCTTCCCAGAAGGCAAGGTTGGGATAAAAAAAAGCAGAATGACTATAAAAATGAAAGCAATAGGGTAATGGCATGTAAATCAAGGAGAGGAGCAGGCGGTTGCTGTAGGGCTTCTCAGCCTCAATGCACAGGGTACGTTTTCCTTGTTTTAATGGGTGGGAGCTATAGGATGGGACCCCTATGCAGAATAATGCATTGAAGGGAATATCTAGAAGTGCCCATGTGAGAGGGAGAGGATAGCAAAGGACCCAAAGTCTACAGCACAAAATTTTATCAGGGGAAGAAAGAAACCTAGACACAGCAATGACTCAAGAAA
Source organism: Anseranas semipalmata (assembly GCA_013399115.1). NCBI lineage: Eukaryota > Metazoa > Chordata > Aves > Anseriformes > Anseranatidae > Anseranas > Anseranas semipalmata. Next base: position 262,355 of record VXAA01005745.1, on the reverse strand, counting down.
TGAGCAACCTGTTATTTTTGGTTCCCTTCTCCTCAGTCTTTCCCTGCCAAGCAAAATGCTCCCTTGAGGACCTGGCACAGATCCTCCATCCTTCTCCCAGCTCTCCCCTTGGCCACAGGCGAGGGCTCTCGGGGCTGCAGGAGGGAGCAGGACTCCCATTTCCCAGTCCCACCAGAGAGGGGTGCAGGGAGGATGCATTTCTTGAGCAGGAATCTCTGAACGGGAAGAGTCCAGAGCTGCTGTGAGATCCTCTCTGGGGCCTCCCTGCTGATTATGTGCATGTGGATTTGCTGCACAAACGAGCCTGTGGAGCTGCTGCTAAGTCCTGCTCCTAAGATGCTCTTAGGGTGGGAAATGAGGTTCCTGGGAGATGAGGAGAGGACAACATCTCAATACATGCATCATCCTCCTGGACTATCACAAAAGGCCTTTTCCAAACCCCGAGTTTCAGGCTTGCACCGATGACAAGTCTGGTATCCCACAGCTCCTGCTTACAGGAGGCACAGAGGCCTCACCAAGCCCATTTTTCTCCAGAGCCCCTTTAATTTGGCTCAGCCACAGCCCAGACTCAAGCTGAAGGACCTCCCAGCAAAGACAGCAAGAACCGAGCCACGCTCAGCTCCTGGCTGCGGCTGTTTAGGACGGGCCTTTCTTTGCACCAATTCATCTTCCAGCCAAAGAAACTCAAAGCGAACAGCATCAGACAAAAGCAATTACGTTTCAAATGAATAGAAAAACCTTCTGTGAGCACCCTGCTCTTTTCTTGTCCATACCATCACCTTCTGAGCTCACCAGGAAGCAGAGTCAGGACATTTCAAGGCCTGGAGACACACTGCAGAGTTAGCATGGCCTTCCCAAAGCAAAGCTGCCACTTTTTAAAGAGTGCAAAGTCAAGGCCATGATAGTTTAATGAGGGCCAAGTCCTAAACACTGGACACACCTCAAATAACCTACTTGCTCTCTCGCTATATAAATGAGAGTGGAAGGAGTTCAATGTCAGCAAGGCTGGGTGAGGAACCGGCCTCCATCTCCAACCCACGTTCCAACACGTCCATGCGCAGCAGTGCCGAGACGACTGGCTGAACTGGAGCTCTGCACAGACCAGGAGAGCTCCCTTTCCTCGCACACGCACACCTACACCCCTTTGCACTCTCCTTTATTTGTGCCCACACAGCCCAGCCCAGGCAGCAAAGAGCATTTGCAGAGTTCAAAGCCAAAAATGTTCGCAGGGTTCAACCCAACGGTGAACCATGGACTACAGCAAACCCAAAGCAAAGCAGGAATTTACCTGACTCCACTCTGAAAGCATGACTCAAGTGTTTGTTTAATTGTACACAGTGGAAGGAGTAGTTTTTAATCTCAGAGGAATGCTACACCGCCCGGTCACCAAGTATTTCCTATGGAGAAGATACCTCCTGGCTCCCTCTGCCTTTCAGACTCTCACACACACCCTCCTCATCACAGAAACGTTCCCATCAGCCTCTCCCAAAGATAACAGCAAGGCACTTTGTTTGCTTTGCAAAAAGGACTCAGGATTTCTGCCACTGTGGCTAGGCAGGACTGTAAGAAGCATTTGGGGTTATATGCCCAGCAGGGAGCTTTGGTAACCACGCGTTAATTTTTTGTCAGCAGAATTACTGGAACCAGCACAAAAGAAAATGTTATATTAGACAGAGGTCATGTCAATGCCAAAGTGGGACCTGAATTTTTCAGACACTTCTGTTATGGTCTGCCTATTCACCGAACTGTTTTTTCCTGTCTCTTCCCTGTCTGCTTACTGGTTTTGGCCATCGTGTTTGATTTTTAGATGGGGTGTCTTACCATCCTCAAATCAGGTGGTCTCTCTACCTCTGACTGTCATGCAAATAACCAATAACGGAGGGACAGAAAAATGTAAAATTTTCAAATGCCTTTTACATTTTGGGAATTGCTCAGGGCTCTTATTAAATAGTCTATGTATCAATTTGGGAGGCCAACTCCAGTAACCCTGATGACTCACATTTTGTCATGGTATCATCACACTTTTGTTATCACCACTGTCTTCCTTTAGGAGTTCCTGCTGATAATATGTTGCATTCCCTGCCTATTCAAGATCTGGGATTCAAAGGACTGGTCCTGCTGCTCAGTCTGCTCCACCCCACGTTTACCTGCTGGCAGGTTTTCCCAACACTGCCAGGTCTCTGGCTGATGCTGGTCCTGCACCCCCAGAGAAACACACTGCAGCGTGGGGAAGAGCAAGCCTCACAGCTTGGCAGCCCCTTTGGAAATCAGGTTCCCTTAGGAGATAAATTGGAAAAAGCTCAGAAATGGGATTTATGACACTACAAGAACAGTGAGATTATTGGGTTTGTGGGGGACTCACTGGCAAGGTAATTCACTGTAGTTTATAAGCTAGACTGAAATGTAATGAACACAATGCAGTACCATAACAGTCACAGAATGCGTAGGGCAGCCAGATTCCTTGTTTATCACCATAAGCAGCTGTGCCAAAACATCTTCAGACTGAACGATGTTGATGCACTTAAACCATTTATTGCAACAGTTACTCCCATTCAGGAGAGCAGTACATGGCCAGAGGAAAACGAAGCTACAGATGCTGGGATGTGTCAAGCTAAATCTGCTGCTGGCATAATCCCATACGAGTCCCGTTAAAATTAATGAGGTATTTCTGCTTGAGCAGAAGATAAATTTGACTTTCTAAGCCAGAAATATGCCTACCAGACTCTGTATATCTTAAGGTTTTGGAGTTTTTTTCCCCCATTTCGTACAAGTAATCAGAACCAGCTCCAACCACCAAATAAAGCAATAAAACAATCAAAGGGTTTCTCTATTACTCTGTTGGTCACAGTTAAAGACTTTAAAGAGTTACCAGCTCAGCATATCTCACATTGATTTCAGACTGGAAAATGATGCGGAAATGAAGGAAGAATTGAGATTATACATGAAATTTGGGGATAGTTATTCCAAACCACTCATTATAACTCTGGGAACTTAAGGAGACACTTAAATAATCCTACCTCTGAACAATAGCACTAGGTATGATTTAGACATGTCACTAATTTTGCCTTTGGATTAATTTTAATTTTTAATTGAAATATTTATTTCATATTTCTATACCTAATTTGTTTCACTACAAGATAGATTGATGAGTGTCTGAGGGTCACTTTTGTGCACTTTTATGTTTTAACAAATTTAGGTTTAAGTGAGCCCTCTAATGTTGAATTACCAGACTTTAAATATTTTGATTCTGGGATAATGAAAACGTCTTTACTAGAGAGCTGTTCAGAAAAGCACATTTAGTCTTAAACACTTATTAGCAAGTTTTTTGGGTGGAAGGGACCCCAGAGATTTTTTGAAAGCTATTGAAACCTTATCTTTTTACAGTGAATGAGAAGCTCAAAGAAAATGTCATGTATACATTTCATTAACTTCTCAGTTCAGTGCATCAGTAAACAGCACAGGCCAGCCACAAAACACTAGAGAAGTACATATGGTTTGTAACTGTCTGAATCATTTAGTGAACCTGACCATTAATATGAAGGTAACGTTGCATGAATGAGAAACAATAACCTAACTGGGGAACCTGGTAATGTACTAGACGTACTGGTATGAAAAGGTTTCTTGGCATGATTGTCACTGTTAGGAAAAAAGAACAGCAGGAGGCTGGTCCCAGGGTCCTGCCACTTTCATCCATTAATGGCTCCTTCAAACACATCCCAGATTACAACGGGGCTGAGACACTGCGCTTCACAACCACTAACGTCCAGGTTACAAAGCACATTTCTAGCCTTAAAAGACGACAGTCATTAGGCCAAGTCATCTGTGCCAGGAATGCTTGACTCACGTCTCTTCTTTCTTGCACCGTTGCCTCTTTACAACCAATAGCACTGGGGTTTACAAGTTAGGTATGGAGGAAGGTTGATGATTAATGTCATAATGGTCCCTTTCAATATACTTCAGCTGTCAGCTTAATCCTCTGTAACTGGGATAATCACAATAATTAAATGCATTTGTTCATATCATTACCTAATTACAGCTTTTTTCAGTGTAGCTAGTTTATATGAATTTGAAATGCATGGAAAATATGGAAAGTCTGAGTTACACCTACATTTTAGAAAATCCTATTATGTATAAGATTGCCCCACAAGTTTAAACGGCACACGAAGATCTTGTGATTCCACAGTGTGCAACACAGGTAACCAGTGATGTTACAAGTAAGGCATTTTTATTTCTGATCCCAAAGAGTTAAAACTAGAATTCATACAAGCTCAGTGACATCAGAGTTCCCTCCACCCCCATCTGAAAAATTCATGCAGAGTATGAAAATGTTCTTGAATATGAATTGCTAATATCTCCAGAGCAGATGTTTATACTGAAGGTATACAAGGAATTCCTGCATCTCCTAGGGTCCTAATGAATGACCAACATTTCTGGAGTTAATTCATGGCCAGCCTTGTTTTTTGAAAAGCCAGGCATGAGTTGAAGAGAAAGACACATACTGAAATCTTTTGGGGAAAAAAATAAAAAGATCAGCCTAGGTCACAATTTATTACTAGATTAATTTTTAGATTTGCTTACTTCCCGAATGAATAAAAGGATGAGCTTGTAAAATCCTATTGCATTAATTCAAAAAGAGTATTCACAACTTCTACTTTAGCTTCTTTTAGTATCTAGTTTCAATTCATAAGATGGAAGTTAGGAGCACAGTTCAACAAACTGTCAGTGAAGAGAGAGAGGAGCCTTTAAAAAGGATGAAGAAGACCAAATTAAGATGCTGAAGTATCGCAAAACAGGCAGGGTAAACACCCCCCAGAGTTGTAATGTTGTAAGCCTGAGATCACATGCTGTATCATTATTACAAAGGGAATAATGAACCTTTGCTTTATGTGCCAAGTAGAATTCAAGTTTATATATAAAGGTGGAAGTGTTACATCCAAAATCATGTATTTATATTCCTCATAGAATCAAATGCAGCCACAGTCCTCTGACTGGTGGTGTTATTTGGATTTTTGAAAAGAAAACACCAAGAGGATAACAGGATACTTAAAGAACTACAAAAGCTGCCCATTGAGGAAGTATTTTTTTGGGTTTTGATGCCTCCTCATCAGTTCTGCAAGCCTGGTGTAGCCAAAGCAAAGAGGCTGAATGACTCATTTCCTTCCTGCTCCTGCTATAGAGCACCCAAACCAGAAAAGCCTTTAAACAGACTCGTATCCCCTCTGATTGTAGGAGACCTGATTTGTGCAACTGCATGCAGACGTGCCTCTGGGAACAATACATGGAAGCTAAAACACGGAGTTATCAGACTGCTATTAATATATACTAGTGAGATCCCCGCTAAGGGCTTGTGGACTGTGTAAGAGCTGGAGAAGAAAAACCTGAAGCTTGGTCTGGGCCTTGCCTTTGGGTTTGTAGCACCTGAGGCACCTCCCTAAGCTCCTCAGGGCTTCCCTCATCCACCTAGTCCAAATTATGCCATCAGCTACCCCTGTGCCCACCATGCGATCCTTTAATCCCAAAAACTTCACCCTCCCCACTCTCTCTGGACCCTAGCTTGGTGGAGCAGAAGGTGAGAAGTCCCAGGGACGTTGAGTTTCTACAGTAACTGCACTGGTAGCTGACACACTCCTGCTTATATCGGTGGCGGATCTCCTCTCTGTTTAGATCAAAGGTAAAAAGGCTGCTCAGCCAAAGCAGGAGACAACCCAACAAACCAGCTTTGGCTGCTTATTGAAGAGTTTCACTTAAAAGTGTCGCAACCATGTGGTGTCTCAGCACAAAAACATACCAGTTGGACATGACAGGACATGTTCTCATTGTTTTACACCTTATAGTCTTCAACCCCAATGAGGATGCAGACCCGACACTTTTAATTCAAAGGTGCCAGCTGCAGCCTAGTTTAAAATGAGCTTTTGAAGGGTTTTGATCACTTTCTAATGCATCAGGGATAATTCTGGGCTGCACTTCAGAGATACAGGGGTGTCTATTTTTAAGGCAAAGTGCAATTAAAGAAAAATCACCCTTTCTGCTGAATATCAAAAATATGGTGAAGTCCCCCAAATACAAATACATTTCTTCATGCACTAGGAAACTGGTTGCTTTCAGATCAAAATTAGCACTTTAATTCCACGCTCAGATGTAGCACTGAGGGCCAGGCCATATTTTGGTTGTTAACGTGTCGCTGATACTCTCAGGGTGTTTCTGTTCTCCTTGGAATTTATAATTTTAAAAGCAATATTTGGCTGCCTAGAAATTGAAGTCTGAGTGTCATTTCAGGTGCAGTGGGATGTCCCAGCTGGCCTTCTGCTTCTGCTCCAGAAGGTTGTCAATCCCCAGTAGATCCTGTGTCAATGTCTGCCACTTCCTGGCAAATGTATCATGTATCCTTGGGCATCCTACATGACAGGCAGCCAAATGCAGACAATTGTAGGCAATGCTGTCCTAAGAGCAAAAGCTTCCCTCGGGAGACCTTCCCTTGCCTAGAACAGTAAGGAAATGTTAGAAATAAGCCTTGAAATGTTAAGAGATCATATAACTAGCTCCTAGAATAGCTTGCCTAGAGACATTTTATTATAGAAATACAAGTAATAAGTTTGACAGAAGAGTTATTAGGTGCAGTTTACAGCAGGGCATAATGGGGAGACCAACAGTCATTCGAGGACCTCCTTACTGGGGCAATTCCTTGCCCTTGTCTTAGTGCCTTAGGTGAAGGCCAGTTGGATGGCAGTGACTGAAGGTAAATGGAAACAAGCCTTGCTTGCTTCATGATTTCCTGGGTGCAGTTAAGGGTAGTACTGAATCTGTCCTGCTAGCCTGGGCAGAAAAGATGCTGCATTTGTAGGCAGGTAACAGTTCTTCTGGCTGGTGAATCCAGCTGCCTCCTTGCTTTCTTTGATCGGCTGCAGGGCTCACTTGGAAAAATGTATGCAAGCCTGCTGGTTTGGCTGGGCTGGTCCTATCTTTCCCTACCAGGAAAAATGAGATAATATGCTGGGAAAGCGAGGTGATAACACAGCTGTGCAATTTTCTGATGACAGACTCTGCATGCCCACAGGACACCACTGCCTCTCACACGCTCCTATCCCGCTCAGACAGATTTCCTTCTTCGGTGCTGTGTTCTCTGTACTCCAGCAGACACTATTTCCAGTGAGATTCCTCCCAGTCTGCAGGAACTAAGGTACAGTTTGGAGCTAACTTGGGCAGCAAGAATAGAAAATGAGGCCATAAATCCAAGCCACTTCCTTTGCATTTCCGCCACCAGGGCCAGATTGCAGCAGCCATGAACCCTCAAGCTGTTTGTCTGGAAGAGAGCAGTCACTGACCTCTCTCCAACAGCATGGCCTATGTCCTCTGCTTGCACTCCAGCTCTCCGCAACAGGAGACATTGTGCTGCCCATGACCAATTTACTTATGTCCCATCCAAACCTTGCAAGGGCTCTGGAGATAGCTCTAGCTGTCCCATATTCATGTTGTCCCAAAGTGAATGGTCACCTTGAGGTGATCTTTTGGGACTAAAGCCAGATGTTCTTGTTAAGCTACACAGGCCTAAGTCAGCAGGCCTTCTGGGTGTGGGCCTGAGCTCCTAAGGATAAAGGAATATGAATATATTTAAGTCCACCTCATTCACCACCCTTGTGAATTATTATTCCATTAGCCAGAAAAGATACAGTTTGGGGTTTGGCCTAAATTAGTAGTTTTCAGGGAGGTGAAAATAACTCAATGCTAAGGTAAAATTTAAAAAGCACTTCTCCTGAGTTTCACCTTAGAAACTTCCTTCTCACCTGGCCTGACATCCCTATAAGCTTCATTCCTGGTGCTCTCGAGTGGCTGTTCCTAGCCCCCAGTGTGTCTACCAAGAGGGAACACTGGATTCAACAGTTTATGCTTAATGTAAACTGTTTGAATCTGGGCCTGTCAGGATTAACATCTACTTCAAAACATTTTCACCTATGCTCTTAAAGCAGAATCAAGAGCTAAGGACAAATCCAGATGAAAAATCCTAAATGTAGAGGTGTTCAGGTTTCTTTTCATTCTGAATTAGGCAGCAGATCCTCATTGCACCCTACCATATTGGAGGTGTATGGTGGGTCTTTTCCATCTTCTGCTCCAAAGATTCAGACCTCACCCCATCTTCTATCAGGGCAGGGCCTTGCTCAGCACATCTTCACATTACAGACATACAGAGCACAGACAGGCATGGAGGAATAATTTGTATTTTTCCCTTTAATTAATCCACCCAATGCACAAACCAAAGGAGCAGAGGAACATCTGCAAACACATTGTGTCTAAAAGCTTGCTAGCAGGACGCTGAGGAAAATCTTACCAGATAAAGGTAAGAAAAATGATGCTGAATTACTTGTGCAAAAGATCTCAAGACAAGGAGGGAAAGCCTGGTAAAGGATCAAGACACTGGGACAGCAAGAGACAGGTCCAAACCATAGTTTTCTAACAGCCATGGCTTGACTGAATGAGCCTGGCCAGATAAGTCACAAGGGGGTAAAAAGTAGATCTCACCCAGGTGCTCTGAAGGGTAGGGAGAAGAGTAGAAGGAACAGACCCAAAGTTTCTCCTCTTCCAAGGTTTCTTTGCATCTATAGAAATCCTGGCTGATGGAAAGGATTTCCAGGAAGGAAAAGGAGAACCTTCAAAAGAAACTCAAGCCCAGAAGGGAATCAAGGGAAGAGAGGAAACACATTTCATACTGAAAAAAGTCAACCAGTGGGTTATTCTCAGGAGTGTAAATTAGCTCTTGTGGAGTTCTGCCATGCTGTACTAGATTGCTTCCAGGACAGAAGAGGCTCACACAAATCTAGTCCATGTATGTCTGCAATCCTGGAATCTGCAGTGTAGTTATGGGGTACAGACATATCCCTAGTGATGTCCTTGAAGGGGACACTGGAAGGAAGAACACTATTAAACAGTAGTTAAATCTTGTTGTTACTGCAAAGTCTTTAAGACCTTGACAGATCAATTCTGGTCCATCACCATGTAGATGATGTGCCAAAAAGTTCATTCATTTACCAAACCTACCAATGAGAAGAGCCTTTTAATGACCACACACACAGAAAAAGCCTCCGGGGTGTGAAAATGCCAACCTTATTCTTCAATTTAGGGAACAAAGGCACATCTGGAAGCAGAAGCCAGACTTTGGGTGGTGAATTTAACTGTTAGTTTTCATAGACTCCTTGCAAATAATCAGTGGACCCCCAGCTACTCATGGAGCACAGAATGAAATTCACTAATTTTAGCAAAACGCATTACTGGGTAAACTGTTTGGGTTAAATGTAATAATTTGTGACAAAAGGAGGTCACGCTGTAGTCCAGTAATCCCTTCTGAGCCCAGGGACATGTGAATGTGTTGGTAAATGTGGAATATGAGCCCCTTGTTCTGCTCTGCTTGAGAGTCCAGTGTTACACCTGCACTGCACACTCCAGCTGGATCCCTGCGTAGAGGCGTAGCCCATTTCCAGCTTAATTAGAGAGTGATGCATCTGCCCAGACACTGTCAGAAAGGAATGACTGACTCCTTTGTGTATGCATTTTCCACATGCTTCTCCTACATGTTGGGTGTGTCTGGTTTGTAAGATCCCATGTGGTTTGAGTGAAATTACAGTGTTCAGCAGAAGTACAGCAATAGCCACTGACATGTGTTAGTGAAGGACAGATTTGTAGATACAGGAGAGAGGTGCGGGAAACAAAGAAAAGCTTAAAGTCAAGAAAGGTGTAAACAGGAAGCAAGTGAAAGGTCTGACTCACGTCAGGAGACAGCCACAAAATAACACCACACAAGATGTTATGGGAGAAAATAATGGAAAGAATATCCAGGTGGAACTGCCAGTCGCAGGTTATTTCAAACTGCCTGAAAGAGAATTGGAGATGATCTAAGTATGGCCAGCAAGGCAAGATCTGTAAGAAATGGATGGTCTTTAAACTAACTAGGACATCTGAAGAAAAAAAAAAAAAGAAACAGCTTCATCAGGGCAAGGAAGCAGTGCAATGAGAGAAGCCAGCTTTCAGAAGCTGAGCTGTTAGGCTTTTTTCACCTGAAACTGAAGGGTTATTTTTCCATCCTCCGTGTCTGCAAGTTTTACTTGGGTTTTAAAGTCAGACTGTTGATGCTGGTTTTAATTCATCTTCAAGATACGCATGGTAACATGCAAAGGAGACCTGCATTCCAGTCATACCTGTTTGATTGCATTTGGCTCTGCAATAATTATGGGATAATATATAGTTTTACCGGTGTGAGAATAAACACACAATTACCCAATACTCAGGTAAGAGAAAAGTTGAGATAGAAGTATTTTTACCTGCTCAGCTGTCTAATCAGAACAGAGATTTAGTACAATGGTTGTTTTTAAAGGCTTTCTTGAATACATGGAAACCTTAACAAGACCACTGGAGGGCAGCAATGTCAAAGTGAATCATTCACCAGCGTACTGTAGGAATTGTTTTGTGAAGACCCAAACCCAAGAAGGAGACCTTAATAAAGGAATAGAAATAACTGGAAATCATTTTTTGCTACCTGGATGATAACATGCAAAGCGGGGCAATACTTCCTGTGCAAAAGATAGCAGTACAATATCATTTCTCATACTTTCCCATACCTAAAAAATGCCACCTGAAGCCTGCATGGCTTGTCTTGTTTCCAGAAAAACCTAAAAACATCCAAAATATTTGGAGTCTTGAGGCATTCTAAACCCTATGGGACTATTTTGTATATCTTTTTACACACACACATATATATATATGGGTTATATTTACATTTCAGATATGTATAGATACATATTTCCAAACGAGCCCATATTGTCGCACTAATACAACGGGGGCAGCACTTTAAACAGACTTTTTAACTTTGATTTTTATTTTTAAGAGTGTCTAAATTTCATAATTTCAAAGAAACGTTTTAAATATCAAGTGAGTGGAATCAATTTAGTGAGTCCTCCCTCTGTAAGGAAATCCACCAACATTAGTGAAGATTTGGGGGTCACTGTGAAGATAAATTTATGAACTTTTCTGTAAGCTGTTTTGATTTAGTGAAAGGATACTATTATTAGTCCAATATTATTTACACGTTTAATGAATACATATTGACACCAATTTAAGATTACAGTTAGTCAAGCACTGCTGTTCATTGCTTTAAAATATATTGAAAAATATACTATTTATTAAAAAATACTGGCTGATTGTATTGATAAAATATGAGCAAGGTAAATAATAGTGCTAAGGAGCTTGCCACTTTTGTAAAACGTGTAAGATATGGTTCCACTCTGCAACATAGCTATGTAAACATTGCAGCTTACTCAGTACTTGAGCTGCTTGATTGCATTCAAATCACATCCCACCATTTATAGACATACTTGTCTTTTTTTACTGTCAGTCTTGCAAAGCTAACAAGCAGAAAGAACAAGCTGGGCTTGTCTTGTCCAGAGTGTCATTTGGTACATTGATGCCTGAACAAACCACCCCCGTGACTGTAAGGTGATTCTGTTAGGTTACAATAGAAAGGACCTTTTGGCAACACATTACTACCAGAAGAAAGCATGGTTTTGGACAACGGTTGATCTTTTAGGGGTCCTGATGGGATAGCAAGTATGTGTGGGGACCACCTGGGAAGTTTGAACAAAATAAATATAGAAAAGCAATATGATCCTGACAAGACACCAAGACTACTTTTAGGGGTGGAATAATCCAGACCTTACAAGTACTTACGGTTCCTTTAAGGTCTATGACAGGCTATGTCTACCTTAGAAAGAAGTATGGTGCAACAGGAGCAGAACTGCAGAGCAAAAAGTTGGTGCTAAGAAGATGATGTCCACACTATATGCATTTGGGGATGTTTTACTTCAGATTTGCTTTAAAAGCTAAAGCCTGGCCCTGTAGATTGAGCATCCATTAGCTGATAGAGCACATGAGGTGAGCTCCTGGAGAACTTAGTTTCAGATTGGTTTCCTCCTAGAGAAATGCCATTGTGCTCCACACTGCACACAGAGGCATATGAAATGGTTCCCTCAGGAGATCCAAAACATCAGTGTAACATCCAACCTTATATGATACAGAGGGGAAACACATGGTAAAATGTCTGGTAGAAGTCATACATGGCAGTTAGAGAAAGTGTCTATATTTGGACAAGTCACATCTATAAATGTAGGCTAAAGTTTCTGTTTGATTATGTTTTTAACATTTCCTACAAGCACAAGACTCTCTTCAGCCTTTGGAAGTTAAGTATCTTATAACGGTGATAAAGAGAATGATATATATGCCAATTGTTCTTAATTTTATAGTGTTTATATGGAAATGTAAATATATATGTGAATTAAACAGCTTTACAACAGGAACAGTGGCATTTATTTTTTAATTTTATATGATGACAGCAGCAGCATGAGTAAATGATGACAGCATAAAAACAGAGCTCTAACAAAAAATACACCAGTATCATATGGGAAACTACTGTGTATAGGTCTGGACAAGTCCATAGGAACTCCCTTCTGATCTTGCATTTGACTACTGGGCAGATGGATCTCACCTTCGCTTCCAGATTCCATGGTGGATTTCTGGACTGCAGTTGGAAAAGAGCATCCAGCTTCGAAACTGAGATGATCTGCTTGGCAATTTTACTGAAAGACAGTGAAGATGAAAGTACAGAAAAACTTTTCCACAGTCAGTTTTTGTGTACATGTATATACTATTTTAAACAAAAACATCTGCTTTACTGCCACTGCTCTAAGGCTTTCTGAAAGGCTGGGAATGAATCCTTTAAAAAATGCTGGATTTTATTAACATTCCAGCTAGCAAACAGATGTTATAATTAATTGTAATAGCACATGATGAGAAAAGTTGGAATTCTGATATGGAAACATGTCAAAATGTGGATACTCCAACCTACTTTTAAGACAAGGACACACCTACAAGCCTTCACAGCCATCAGAAACAAAGATGTGAACTTTTTTTTTTTTTTTGAAAACACACATACCTGGTCTCACCATTGTCAGACGACAGCAATTTCTCTGACTTGCCTTAACATTTGGAACAGGATATTGCAGACTTGCTGAGCTTTCCCTTGGGAAAGTTTCTGTTTTCACAGGGAAACTAAAAACACAGCATTCCTCAGAGTCTAATTTGGTGTCGTATTCGAATGGGGAAATGCAGATTTTGTTGAACTGATGAACTAAAGCTTGTGACACTTACTGCATAGCCAGAAACCCATGTGTCACATGCCTACAAACACCGTTTGCGGGCTTGCACCTGAGGCCTCTTGGTTATCTGCTCATAGAAGAACACATGTTGGCAAACTGTAATTATTTTTGCGATGGTTATTTCCTGTGAAGTGCCATCAGAGGGCAGTAACACACAAGCACGCTGCCTATCACTCCCTCCATGTCCAACCCCTGCAAACCCCCTTTGCAGGAACTCTCAGAGCACAGCTACCCTGATAGTGAAGGAGAAGCCCTGTGACCCATCACCTGGCTTTTTCTCTCTCAGCGAGATGCAGGAGGAAGGAGAAAAAAAAAAAAAAAGAAAAAAAGAAAGAAAGAAAGCAGGCAGGACAAACATAAAATGCTATGCAAGGACGGTTTCTAAGGAAAACATCACCCACTCCAGCAGCTGTTGTTAGCAACCAGCGTACACAACCGCAGCGTTACAGCAGGCCGAGAGGGAAGATTGATAGTTTTTCGGGTTGATAATGAGCTACATGGCCTTTCTCCCCTCACAGCCCAGCCACAGGGACAAACCCTGCCTCTTCGGGCAGCTGTAGCAGCTCTAGGAAAAGGAAAGGCTTTGCCTCATTTCCCCAGCTGTGAAAGTCGGGATTTGTACTGGGGACTGATGATGGCGGAAGGGCAAGCCAGTCCTTCCAAAAAGCTCAAATCAACTCAAAATGCTCAAATCCACATTTTGTTTCGTTATTTATTTATTTATTTATATTAATTTATACCGCTCCGTTGCTTTAAAAGAGGGCAACAGAAGGACTATATGGGTGCCTGACAGAGACATCGGCTGCCTCCCTCAATCAGCCGCTGCTGTTAACGTGACAACTAATAAACATGGAGCTGCTGCGGTGGCGGGAAGGGCGTTGTGCGAGGGCAGAGGAAGATCCGGGGTTGGGTTAACCCCGGTATCCCGCTCCAGGGGCCCCTGGGCCGGGGCTCACCCCGGCTTCCTCCACTCCGCCCCGCGGGGCGGGCCTGGCCTTTGCCGCCCGCGCGGTCGCTGGGCAACGGGCGGCGCGGCCGGGNNAACGGGCGGCGCGGCCGGGCCGGGCCGGGCCGGCGGCGGGAGGCTGAGGGGCGGCTGGAGGTCGTGGGACCGGGTCTGGCCGGGCCGGGTCGAGGGGACCCTGGCGCCATGGCTCAGCGCAGCCTCTCCACCCGCTCGCAGGTAACGCTGGCACGGGCACACGCAACCCTGTCGTACCTACACCCTTTTCAGGGGCACGGCCGTTTCCCAGCCGTTTTCCACCGCTTTTCCTCCTCCCTTGGTGAATCCCACTCGTTTGCACGCGTGCTTCAGTCTCTGCACTGGAGCTCACTGGTGCAATATGAAGTCCCAAAAGCTCAGCTGCCCAAGAGGGAATGAGTGTGTGTGTGTGTCTACACAAGGTTCTGCAGGCCTATGTAATTAGTCACTGCAGCATGTTCTCTTTCATAACCCCTGTCTCACGCCCCAAGATCTTCTCCGTTCCTGTCTCAGGCCTTGAGCATTAATCTTCTCGTTTCCTTTCCTCAGGACATCTCCAACTTGTTGACCAGCACCTTTAAGGACCTGTACACTGGAGATGTTATAGGGGCAGACATGGAGACAAACTTGATCAAGTCCCGAGGAGGAGATGATGTTTATCATGAGGCTTTTGTAGAGGAGCTACAGAAGGTACAAAACCAAGGCAGAGTTTGAAGCTCTGTTCAGGTTTCATCGTTACTTCTTAATTTCTAGGTCTTCTGTAAAATAAAATAAAAGAAGACAAATATGAATGCATGAGCGAATGAATGCATCAGAGGGCACAGCATGTTCTGAGTAATAAATGTGAATACTAATTCCTGAAACTGGCAGCTTGGTTGAGATTCATTTCACCTGAAAGTGCATGTCTTTTGTATGTTACAGCTAAACTAGTCACCCAAGGCTCTCTGTATCCTCAGAAAAGAAAAAAATAGGCTGCTTTTAGGGGGCACAGTCCACGTGATCCATTTTAGGTATCTTCTTTGGTATGGGGTGGAATTGTACCTGGATTCCATTGACAGTGGAGAGATCCTAGAATGAGCAGGACAGGAGGAAGCAAATAATTTTAGCTGAATGCATCCCACCCTTTCNAAAAAAAAAAAAAGGATAAACCTTGTGACATATAAGTTCAACAGAAAGCTCAGTGATAGGCTTCAGGTGCTCTGAAACCAATGTTCCTCAGTTTCAGGTGTTGTATGTCCCTGTGCCTCTGCTATTATTCTTTCTTTAAAAACTTCTTTGAGGCTGGCTCTTTCTTTCAGAGTTGTGCTTGTGAAGCATTTATCACACTGAGCAGTGATCCAGAATACCTAGGGAGAAGTAAAGTATCACTGCTGGTATATTTTGGGGACCTTCCTAATAACTGGGAAGGAACATTCACTTTAAACTTAAACCTACGGTCACAGGCACAATGCGGTGCAGTAGCTACTGTCCCGCAGAAGGTAAAAGAGACATTTCTCTTCTCCTGAGAGGGTGTCCTCATCTTTCACATATGCTTGTTGATATGGATAGCTGGATAATGCTTCTTACCCAGCACAAGTTAAATGATAGAAATGAAGGTGTTTTAGCAGGCCAATTTATTCATGTAAATTAACAATGCTTTACTAAGATCTTTATTTACCTCTCAAAGGCAAGTGGAAAACATTTATCTGTAAGGAGATCTTTAACAATTTATGAGAGCTTATACTACAGTCATTTCATCCTTGCCTATGACAGCTTCTAGCAGAGTACACTTGCCGACTGACAGAAGCTGATAGAGTAGAAGAGAACATCATTCAGGCACAGGCTCGAGCAAAAGCTGAAGAACAAAGGGCCCTAAATGTGCTGAAGGCAGATGCTGGGGAAGAATTCCACAAAATGGGATTACCACCAGGTGAGGATTTGGGAAATACTGTTTCTCCCCAGTACATGCCTATAGTACAGGGAAACTAACACAGTCTTGGTCTAAATCACTGGTAGGACTGACACTAGACTCGGTGAGCTTTTAGTTTGGCTTTACATCAACAGAGCAACTTTGATAGATTTTGTGCAGACGTTCAAAAGGGTAACATCTGCTTAACATTGTAAGAAATGAAATGACCAAGTTGTTTTCAAGGTGTTAAACTTGCTGTTAATGGCTTACCCACCTAACTTTATAACGCACCTTGTTATATAGCAGCAACTAACAAAGATCAGATGTTTCTCTGATGGCTGCATAGCTGAGTTTGAAGTGCATTTAAAATGGAGGAGGTGTATGTCCACGTCTTGGGATTAAAATACAGTTTATCTATCCAAAAATACTACCTGGTGGGTTAAAAGGAGAACATAACTTCAGGTTGATCAAGATCAGTGTATCTTAAGGTGCTAAGCTTTTGCACTTATCTTTGTTTTTATGTTTTACTGTTGTAGTGGCATCATCTTTTAGGTGGATTGTGGATAATGAACTTCTCAGAAAAAATCATTTAACTTGCCCTGATGATTATATCACTGATAAATTACCTGTTACTAGAGCACCAAAAGGTAACTTTTTACAGAAAATAATTTAGACTTTTTAGACCATTCTACAAGAACCAAAGCACTGGAGGATATAGTAGATCCAAGTATATTATTATATATAAATATGTTCTGCCAAAGCAGAAGGAACTCTACTATTATAAGTATAAAATACTATTAAGGAGACATTGTCAAAATACAATTGGTAAACTAAAAATTATTTTCTTCTGAAATTAATAAATTATTGAGATTAAAAGTGCTTAAATATGAAACTTAATGGTGGTCACACATTTGTTTACAGTTCTTTCCTTTTGACACAAAAACAAAGTTAATTGTGACTTCTCTGCCTCTACTCAATTTCACTCAAATTCGCAACTACATGTTGTATATGGAGTAGAGAAGTGGTTACATTAAAGTAAAAAACATTTTCAAGTAGATAAAATTGTATCCTAGATCTTGGGTTTAAAATTTTCCAGTTCTGATTAGCCAAAGTTGGCATATTTGGGGAAATATATCAGTTTAGTTTTCAAATTAAGACCAGTAACAGAAGTCTTTAGGGGCAATGTCAAGACATCTTTATAAACGTTTCAGACTAATCCATTTAGTCACAAATTCCAAGATTTTGGTTGTTTATCGATTGTAATTCAAAACGAAGCCAAAAATCTAAAATCTCTGAGTTTCCTCTAAGGTGACAATTTCATTGTTCAAGTATAAGAGCATGGGGCTGGATGGTACATCTTGTTTATGTGAATTTTCTGGCTATCATTGGTCCACCATACAGATCTTTTTGTAAATCAAACAGGACATTCTAAGTCCCACTTGTAAGATTAATGCAGCTTTCTGACAGTAATGTAACTTTCTTTCTACATAGCTTGTTTATCTAGTACCCATAAAAGTTTTGTTATTAAATTACTTTGCTTCATTTGTGCAAAATGCACTATAAATATAAATGAAATTTTAGAGGATTTAAAGAGAGTTTTTTACCATCGATGAGACTAAAACAAGTTCATATACTTATGCTTAGAATAAGTGCTTATAATTCATGTTTTTCTGTTACAGAATTATATTTTCCTTTGAATTACAGGAAGAGCAGAACCTGGCTACATCAAGGAGACATTTAGTTTTAAACAGCGCATTTCTTCAGGCTTGCGGGACCAGATGACTACAGGGATTGCACACCTCCAGAAAATATCTGGTAGTCTGCCAAATGTGTCTTTATCCACATTAACTCTACCTTCAACTCCAGACTCTAACCACCAGACTAAAAAGACAAGTAGGGTATGTTTTACCGATTCATTGGTTTTAGTCTGTCAGAACTGTAGGGCCTATTGCAAAGGGTGATTCTCAGTGCATTACTGATTTGGCTCCGGTATTGTTCTTTGGTCTGTTAAGAAAAGAAAAATACAATATTTTTATATGAAATACAATATTTTTATATGAATTTTCAATGGGGTGTAGCTTTGATTAGTCATGTACAGATATCTTTTTCATCATCCTCAAACTTGCAATGTTTAATTTTGCACCATGGTCTCTTTGTTTTTTTAAAGAAATCTAATGCCTCACAGAAGGTAGCCTGGAAAGGCAGTAAGTGCAAAGCAGAGAGAGAAAGAGAGTGTGCCTATCTTGCCAAACTTGAGAAAAGACAGAATTATCTGAGGAACCCCCGCTTTTTCCCACCAAATGCTCTTCATGGAGGCAAATCTCTTGTCATTTCTCAAGAAAAGGTGGAACAAATCATAGCAGAAGATAATAAAGGGTAAGCAGTATACACAGTTTTTTGCTTCTGAGCTAGAGCCCACAGAGATCTCCAGTATAAAATTACTGTGGACTTACACATAGGTATTTTGAGCTAAATGTCTGTATGGCCTCTTAGGAAATTGTGTATGTCTGTATGACATTTTGTTTTTTTCCCAAAGGATACACTTTGAAATTTCTCATTTTATCAGTATTTAAAGAACCAGGCAGTAAGATAATAGCTCTTTCTTTCTTTTTCTTTCTTTCTTTCAGTGATACCTCATTTGTTCCTGTGTTTCTTGTCAATCCACCTATTGTTTTATTTTCTGATTATGAAGTTGGCCGGGTTTATGAGGTGAGAACTTCTTTGCAGAGAGTTAATTCTTCCACCAGGAAGCATTATGTCCTGCCATGATCTACATATTTCACCCAGTCTTTTCGCTTTCCACAGTTTAACAGAAGTCTGAGTTTCTTCTTTATATTGATTTAATGACCCTTTAGCTTCCTTCAAGACACTCTTTCACACATGCCACTGACACTCTAACCAGTGAAAACTAAAGGGGACCCTTTTCAATATCTACTTGGTTTTGGTAGCATTTGATTGAGACTTTGCATAAACTGAGAAGAATAAACAGTTTCAGCTTCTGTGGTATTCCTGATTTTGATTTTTAGGCCTGTCACGATATTAAATTAGCACCTACTAGCAGAGCACTAGTGAATTGCAAACATTATAATGAGTAATAATAAATACAATGTAGTATTATATTTTCTTTTTAAATGAAGATGACAATAGAGCTACAGAACATCAGTTCAACATGTCACCACGTAAGACTTATTCCTCCCTCTACTTCAGCATTTGCCATTGGGCCAGGTAAGTGTGTTTTTTTTACTGCCTTTAAGATGGTAACACTTAGAAGATCTAATTTATCTGCTCAAAAAAAAGATTTTTCAGAGACTTTATGCTTTGTTCTGCTATCCATAGTGCTCTGGATAGCAGATTATAACAATAATCTGCTCAGTTCTTTAGAAACTGAAGGTTGTTTGACATCTCTAAGACCATTCACATGCAACTCGTAAGCAGATTCCAATGGCCTAATGAGGAATTCAAGAAGACTAACATAAAAATGTTTGAAGTCAGACTGATATGTATCTGTGGAATACCTAGATTGAGTCTTACCCAAAATTCATCTAGAAACAGACTTAGTGTGCATTGAAGTCAGTGTGGGGAGAGGGCAAGAAATAACATACTTAAACTGCAGCAAGGAAGATTAGGTTAGAGGAGTGTTTAGAAATTAGATGCACACATGTAAACCTTGTTGTTTTGTGGCAGAGGAAAACTGGGTAACATCTCCAGGTTTCTCCCCATTCTGTTTTCTGTAGTTATGAGAAACGTATTTCAGACAAAAAATTCTTCTTTTGAGTTCAGTGGAAGATAGGCATATACACAGATTGCACTGGCAAGCCCTTTGTGGTTTTTGTCAGCTTGACCTAGGCAGTACATGGTGAGAGTTTACAGGCACCTTTCCAGAGGAAGTTATAATTATAAAAATCTATGCCAACTTTGGGAGGTTTTAATTTTTTAATTCCTTGCATTTTTTTTCCAAGGAAAATTTCCAGGAAAGGGAGGAATGATTGCTCCTGGGATGACATGCCAATATATGGTCCAATTTATTCCTGAATATCTAGCAGATTATGAAGATTGTATATTAGTGGAGACTCAAGTATCAGAACCTCTTCTGATCCCAATTCAAGCTAAAAGACCACCTCCGGTGCTAACATGTCAGTAATATCCAATTCTTAAGTTTCTCTTATGTTAAATGGCTTTTTTTTTTAATTTGACTGTCTCCAATTTTATATTACAAAACAAATGTGGAGAAATTTGGCAGTGCGTTTTCTACATTTTGATATCTATCTCATTTTCACTCATAATAGATTTGTTAGCTATTAAAATGTAATCCTGTCAAATTTTTCCTCGATTATTTGTGCTTGCCACATGGAGCTCATTTTTTTCACTGTATTAGGGGAATGAACGGGAACCACTTTTCTATTCAATTTTTGTCAATTACTAAACTATTAACTGTAAATATTAATCTTAAATATTAAGGAATTACAATTTAGTTATAAGTATCTGCTGCTATTGATTAATATTAATTCATGTTACATTCATTATATATTGATATAATATCTCTGCAGAATTCACCTCTGAAATATTTAGCTTCACCTGTAGCAACCAGGACTACTTTTGCACAAACTTGCTTTCATTTAAAATTCATCTTTTTGAAAAATCATCATATTTAACTGTCATCATTCAATAGAGTTTTAAGTAGGAAGCACCATTAAAATGTAAGATGAATGCAGATGAATGCAACTCACATAGTTTAACATTCAAATGGAAAAAAGTTAAGACTTTTTAGGATGACAGCACTTAGCATATTTATTTGCAGCAGTGTTGTCTTTAAAAAGTTATTTAAGAACTAACTGGCTTTGCCACCTGCTAACCTTCACTGTCTTTGTAGCTGATCTTCTTTGTTACTCCTTGCAGTGCCTCGCATTATAGACTGTGGTTCTTGCCTTGTTGGAGGAATAAAAGTAACAGTGATTTTGTGCAGAAATGAGGGATTTAGCACTGGGAAGTTCTGTATAATGCCGAAGAAAGCCTGGCCACCTCCCAGTTTCAGGGTGAGTGATCAGAAGGGAAATGCTGGACATGGTGTAGATGCCCTGATGTGAAGACCTTTTGAGCTAATCATGGTGCACTGGCAGGCACAGAAGTCATAAAGCCTTGCTGCATGCATCTGTACTGACCCATTCCCTCAGGGATTTACGTTGGTCCTTGAGTCCAGTCTCCCTGGCTGTCTGTACCTCCTGCTTGTGCTCTGGCTTGCCTCTGGAAGAAGTTGTCTGTTTATTACCCATAAAGGAAACAAAAATGAAATCAGTATTAGCATTACTTGAGCTAGTTTCCTACCCCTCCCCACCAAAGATACCACTTATTGACCTTGCTGCACCTGCAGACCCTAGCCATCCACTCCAGTACTGTTCTTCCTTTAGCATGCCATCACAAAACAGGGTATAAGTGATATGGACAAAGAAGATGAAACGTGGCTGGTAGATCGGTCTTTTATGTGTTGGAGGAAAAGCTGTTGGAATAGCTGATGTGCTAGGTTGTTCCTCCTGAAATACTGCAGATCCAACTCAGTCATAAGCACGCAGAAACAGACACAGCTCTTATGCTCAGGCATAGCTATTTCTTCTGTGAAGATGAATGTTACGGCTCCTGACATGATCATTTGTCTCTGGAGACAGCACCTTCCCTCCTTCAGCTGTCACCAAGTTAACTATAAAGCATGGAGCACTTCTAACTAAGCCACATACTTTTGAAATGTATGAAAAAAACAATTATGGGAAGGGGTAGAACAGTGATGTTGTAGTATACTGCATATTTAGGTAACCCTGAATTTTGAAAACAACAAGCTGATTGATTGATTTTTTTTTTATTTTTTTTTTTAACTCTTAGGCTGTTGCCACCGTTGGTTGTGTGACACAAGATCCATTTGGGATCTATCCTGCTGTTTTTGAGCTAGCTCCAGGGCAGAGTACAACAGTAGAGGTTAGTAACTACTGATATAGAAAGTATTTGTACTTTACCAAATACATTAGCAAAACATCAGTTTAGGATGTCTTGGCTGGACCCTGCAAATTTGAATTTGTATGAACAAAAATGCTCAAGTCCTTTTGTGGAATTATTCTGGAAAAATTGCAGTTGTGAGCCTTACTGAAGGGTCTTTCATTGTAGCTTCCAAGTTTTGCTTACCTACTCAGAGACCAGTCACGTTTTCCCCATGCAAAGAATCCTGTTGGAAAAAACAGGAATTTGAGAAGACAGGAGTCCTTATTTCACTCCATCTGGGTCATCAAGTCCAACAAACTTTTCCTTTGTGAGCTTTATTGGAAAGAAAGGACATTTTGGAAAACAAATTATATCAGTGTAGAGCAGCAGGTACAAATCCTTATTTCTGCTCTACTGTTTACTGGAAAAGATCCTGCAGTAGGTGCGCAGTACTGGCCACCACCACTGCTTTCTCTGATGTGGGCCCCGTTTTATCGTAGCATCACTTAGGGGAGAGGAAGAACGATACAAGGATCATGGCCAGCCTCCAACCTGTCCTTTCTGCAGTACCTCCGGGCTGCTGCTAAAAGCAATGGGTTATGTAGGTGTGGGTAAAGGAGAAGGGTTTCTTTCCCTTCCTCTCTTCCCAGCTGCATTACTTCAGGAGGGCCACCCACTTTTGGGAGAGACAGAGGAGCTGGATTTAGCACAGGTTAGGCTTTCAGGCAGTAATGGACAACAGGCAGGAGAACCATGATGCCCATTACTGGAGCCAAAGGTTGCACAGTTTGGGCCCTGAATCATTTTTGTTGAAGCGGAGCTTAGGGAAGGCACACAGCAGCTGGCCCTGCTCGCGCTGCTGTAGCTTTACACACAGCAGTGGCATTGCTCAAGAAGTGAGTGAGGACAGATCTGATTCCGAGGGTGCAATGTGTATGGCTAACCTCGTAAACTGCCCCCATCTCCAGTGGCTACAAAGGCAGCTTGTGGTGACCAGCCAGATACGTGCATGTAGATTTAGTCACCCAGAAAGCACCTCTTGCTTTCTGGACTGTGTTAAGGGAATGTGACTCTGACTGTTCCTTCTAAATGTAAGATTATTTAATTATTACTTTTGTAAATGTAAGATTATTTAATTATTAATCACTAGAACTGTCCTTTAGCGAACACTTATGAATTGAAGTTTATGATTTCTTGGAGAAAAATCAGTTACAGACATTACTATTTCACTTCTCTCTTTCAGGTAGTGTTTTTCCCTTCTTCTCCAGAAGTCTCAAAGCAAACATACACCATTGTTTGTGACAATTGCCAAGTCAATGATGTTATAGTCACAGGTTTGTTCCTAACACTTTTCAGAAATCATGTTTCTAACGCTGCAGATACTCAGATAATGTGAGTGCTGGTTGATGTACATTCGGGTGTGAAGCAAATGTGGGGCATATCTTGGATTAGGGTATTCAGGAGAGATAGGCAGTCTTTGGGTTAACTAATGAAACCAGTTGAAATTATTGTAAATGTTAGTGCTTGTCCTGTGATGTAATTGTGAGTACTGTGACATTAGGCTTAACTCGAAATTCATATAATCACTTTATTACAGATATTTCATTTGGAAATTTTTAAGAGGGCTTTTGCTGCTTTTTTTTTTTTTCATTATACTGCTCAAAATGTCTGGAAGCCACATTATCAACCATTGCAAACACTCGGCTGGCTTCAGTGAAACAATGCTAATGTAGGTGGGCTGAGGTTGTGGCCCTGAAATCCAAATCTGTTAAATTCATAAAGAGAGGATCTCTACTGATATATGTTGGTAGTCAAAGAACTTGAGGAAAATACTGTACAATTAGCACAGTGGAGTTCTGAAACTTGAGGAAACACCAGATACAATCAGTAACGGCCATTGCTGGCATTTGGTGTTAATGAGTAACGTGAACAAAGTTAATAGCCAGATGGTAAACAGTAATACCTACTTATTTCTTCAAGGGATTGGACAGCTGATAGCTCTGGAGCTTTTGTGTGTTACGGGTGGAGAAAGCAGCCCTGAACCCGGTGAAGTTACTGATGTAACAGCACAGCACCTCATACGATTTGACCCCCAAAACCCACACACCACTGAGGAGAAGAAGTTGGTTATAAGAAACTCTACGTACGTAGCTACTATTAATAGAGTAATGCTCTGCAGTCTGAACATGCTGGTAGGGATCTCATTTGTGATACCATACTCTCAGATGGGAGAAATCTTTATGCTCTTGTTAAACTTTGTGCAGAAGCCTTGCTTCTTTTTGCTCCGTTGTTTAGTAATTTAAGGTTCGAGGATATGCTTGGAAGAGCAGGATGGTTGCAGGAAGTATTTAACAGGGTCATCCAGATGGGATTTACCTCATCTAACTGTACATATCTACAATGTATATTTGTACAACTGAGCTAAGCACCCTATACGACTTTCCTTTCATAGTGCAGGGAAATAGGTGCTTTTTAGGATGCAATTCTGACCTGACTGTAGGCATCTCCCGTAGAACAAGACATAATGTATCCTGGACTGCACTGGATCTCCCCCAATTAAAAAGGGAGCCCAGTGTGACTAGCTCTGATTAAGACTTTCACGTGATTCCTACTATTGTGTCCTAAAAGATATAAACTGTATCTGAAGTCAAGGAATATGTCCCTCTGTAATTACATTGTACCGAGCATGGTGGAATCCTAATTTTGATCAAAATCACTCAGACAATAATAGAAGTATACTAACTTGCATGATTGCAGTAGTTAGAGGCTGCAGACCATCAAAACAATGAAGAGCTCAGTGCTATTTCTAGGTACATACAAGTAAATTGCTACTTGCTACACTGAATTTCTGGAAGTTTGTTATCTGTCTGGCCTGGAAACCATACATGCATAATGCCAGAGCAGAATGTTGTTTGGGTATAGGAAAGTGTGAGTCAGTGAACTGGATGCTGTAAACTGACGAAGGATGTGACTATGCCAATTTCCATCTCCTGCAGAATTTTCTCTGCTTTATAATTGTGACAGCAGCCCATGCACTTCTGGTGTCAGCATTAGTATGAAGCAAAACTGGACAGGCTGAGACTGAACTTCATGGAAGCAGTTAAGAGAAAACTTTATAATGCTATGGAAAGTGATGCAAGAAATTGTCCTTGTTCAGTTTTATGTCATTACTCTCACTTTGAAACTCCAGTGTCCTTTCTCCACTTTCTAAGGCAAAGTTTGTGAGGTCAAAATGAACAAAGTTTTAAAATGCATTCCATGGAATACACTTCTGCTGAAGCAACCCAGTTCAGCAACATTTTCTGGATTGCAAAGGGTACTGCAGAGCCACTGCTATAATCTTAGCTGGAGCCACTGTTTGTTGACATGTTAAAGACCAGAGCTTGCATTTGGATTAAATTCAGAATGTTACGTAGATCATTAGCAGTGATCCAATGCAAACATACTGATATCAGCAGGAATGGTCCTGTTGATCTCAAATTCTTGAAGAAAGAATTTTAGAGTTTCTTAAAAGTTGCATTACATGACAAGTTAAATAAGGCAAGGAAGTGTTAACATCTCTTGCGCATATATATATAATTTCCTTCAGTATATTAGCATGTTCTTTGTAGAATTTATATACTCTGACTCTTTCTTTGCTGTCTCATCAGCTTTGTAGCTCATGAGGACTGAGTCTAACCCCTATAATCTTTTAAGGAGAGGAATTCCCTACATGGGAAAAAGAGCTGAAAAATTTCTCTCAATATCTTGCTCAAAAATGTCTAATTTTTTTAATTATAGCTTCTTTTTGTTTATTGATCACTTTGTAGCCATGTAGACCTTCCTTTCTACTGGCAGATAATAAAGCCTAATCTGCAACCGTTAATGCCAGGAGAAACTGTAGACTTTACGAAGCTTGAATACGATCGAGACACGGAGTCGGCCTTCGCCCTGAATCCTGAGCAGGGAGTTTTGCTTCCCCATGCTGATCATGAGTTTACTCTCACTTATGCTCCACAGGAGGTATGGCTTGTGATTCCTTCCTATCTACAAACTCCAGCTATGTATTTTTATGCAAGTCATAAAACCTTTGCTGTGCAGCTTTCTGAATTAAATGTAATTAGCTGGTAGTATGCTCTAATAAACAGTATTCAAAATATAGAAAGTTACTAAAAGAAAACATGTTTTGACTGCAAAATATGAGGCAGCATCTGATGTCATGTCATTTCTGGTATTGATTGGACAGCATTAACTTTACACTGAAACTGTGGACACATCCTCTTAGCTGCAGCTGTGCTGGCTGCTGAAGTTGCCATCCTTACCACACTACCAGCTCCTCCACAATCCCCTGACAATTTGGATCTGCTAACTGAGCTGCTTTGGGGGATTTACCCTATACCTACAGTATAGCTGAACAGTCTTGGTTAGCAAACTGATTATTTAAACTGTTTCCTACTGTAGCTTGTTTGGGCTGAAAAGAGTCCTATGAACTGCTCTGTGGTAAACTAAAGGGGTAGTAGTAGACTTTGGCAGAGGAATGGTGATGTGCAGCTGTGGTAAAGAGGGGGGTGCAGTGATGTTTGAGTGCAGCTGTACCAGTGGATGTCTGACTGTTGTCTTAGTTTCTGCTCTCCCATCCATGTAAATAAGGAGTATGAGCTCACTGTATTTAAAGAAACTTGATCCAGAGTAAGCCCAAGAGTGAAAATATCCCATGGTGTGTTGATTGCCAGACATAGGAATGCCTCAAGTAAGTGTGGAAGAGAAATTAACTCTTTGTAAAAAAGTACTTTAAGTTAATATGAAAATATATTAATGATGTTTTAAAGATTTTAATTTGTTGACAAAAATATATTACCATATACACTTAGATAAATGTCTCTTTGTAAACAGATGAATCCTTTACAAAGCCCTTCAGATTTAAGGCCTGTTTCTGTGGTTGTTTTATTTGTTGTGGGTGTTTTTTTTTCCATTAGAATATAGGAGGCATTCTCTTTTCCCATCATGGCAAAATAGTGTTTTTTATTCAAAATTAGATTGATGGTCAATTAAGTTAAATGCCCTGGAGTGGCTAAAGAAACTTTAAATTAGTACAGCAATACTAATCTTAATTTTCAGAGTATTTGCAGATGCTTGGTGTAGTATGCAATATACAAGGGAAATAATAACAGGCATATCAAAAATGAGTATTTTTCTTGGAACCATAAACCATGAGATCAGAATCTGGCTTAATGTTTTGCAGTCAAACATGTTTTCTTGTAGTAACTCTGTGTTTTGAATATGGTTTATCAGAGTTTAGTACTTCAAGGATGATTGTTCATAATTTAAATGTAAACTATGTTTTCATCTCTATTTTTGAATTCTCAATGTAACTGAATACTTGGCAATAAAAGCCTCTCCTTCCTCATCTGTATAGCTGAAGATTTACCACAGCGTGATTCAGATGGTTCTGAGGGACATCCCAGAATCACCTAGGTAAGCTGAGAAACAATATTTCCATGTAACCTGTAGCCACATTTTAGCTATGCTATTACATTAAGTTACTAGGATTCTGTATCTTTCTGGTTATGATGGACTGACAGTTATAAAGGACTGTATGTGCACAAGTAACAGTGGTACAAATAGTGTCTCTGTGAGCTTCCCTCATGTCTGAACACATGCCTTAGCCCTAGCTGGGGCTGCACCTCTCTTGCAAAAAGATAATACTGTCATTTTGTCTGTTCATTTTCTATGCTTTCTGCTGAGATTTCCAGCAGCTTTTTCTGTTACAGACTGTTGTGACAAACAGTAATGACTTAGATACTTATTCCGTGAACATACCGAGTATGCTAAAAGACCACTGGAATTTTTCCAGTTTTTAATTGCCCCCAACCTGGGCTAACTGCACTCCAGCAGTCTGCAGTGGAGAAACTTTTGATGATTTTTACTTTTGATCTGGCAATTAAAAGATGGCATCCAGTTTAAACAGCAGTTTAAAACGTTTGATAATTCTACCACATTTTCTCCTGAAGCTTAGTAAAGGAGGGAATGCTTCAAAACATCCCACAATACAAGGCAGAGGATGTAATAGCACTGGAAATAGAAGTTAAAGGATCAACAGAACCATTTCAACTTCTTCTGGAGCCATACGCTATTATTATCCCTGGAGAAAGCTTTATTGGTGTAAATGTCAGAAAAACATTTAAGGTTTGTTTGCTTTTTACTTCATTGTTATCATGTGCTTTGGGTCTCTGGATGTCACAGGTGTTAGGACATATCAGATGATCCATGTTATTTTAGTTTTTCTTAAATATTTTTAAAGGAAGCCATGACTACTGTACTAAAATCCCCTCGCAGGCCTCCTTAGCCCTGAACTCCAGGCAGTAGGCTTTGTTCTTTTATCATCTCTCAGGTTTGATATTGCAGAGCATTATGCTTCTGAATGTTTTTCTGGGTCACAAACCTGTTGCTTATCAATCTCTCACTCCTGTAGTGCAAGATTTTTCCAGCTGGGGGGAATAGCCAATGGATGATTAAATTACTTGTAACAGAGGCACTGTTTGTTTGAAGGACTACAGCAAGCACAGAAAAGCTGCAGAAGTCACTTACCCTGCAGCTTCCTAGACCTTATTCTGTTCCTGCAGGTTGTGATAACTTCTGCTTGACTCTTATGGGACAGGTTCCTGCTGCAATTGTCCACTCATTCAGCATCCTTTTCGCTATAGATGGAGATCCTTTTGATATCAGTCTCACCTAAATAGAAACAGACCTGTTAGCGATAGCCAGGCAGGAAGACACCTCCCAGTTAATGGTCTTCACGTTTTTTCTTAGAAAGAGTATTAATTGGCATTTAGTTTTCTGCTTGCTTTTCCCACAAGTTCTTTTTCAACTTAAGGCAGCCATTTTGTACTTTCCAGTAATCCAGTATAGTTACACGTGATATAGGTAGTTAAGTCACTTACTGATAATATAGTGACATTCCTCAATGTTTCCAATTTTCTTTTAGTCTTAAAAAGATAAGAATTTGAACTTTACCTAGAGATGATTGTGCTTCAGAGAACAGCGTTATTGGCTGTAATTAAGAGTACTGTCTGAATAGATCTGAAGAGCAGGCCAAAGATTTCAAGAGCTTACATCTCCCTCACAAACAGATCCTTTGGCAAAAAAAAAGGATGCTCTCAAAAGAAGGATTTGAAGTTTAAGCTTTGAAGTTCTGTTACATTTTTGAAAAACTTAAAAGGCTTCAAATATGATAATATTTTGGAAAAGTTAATGGATTTTCTTCAAGTTTCAGAAAATACCAAATACCGGTGTGAAGGTAGCTACCAAGTTCATCTGACTAAATATAGTGCTTTTGGCATAGATCTCCACAGCTGAGCTACCTGCTCTAAGTTTTCCTTATAGGCCTTGGAGCATATAAGATAGCATCCAGAGGGTGATTCATAACATCCTGCAGGCTAAAATAGATTGGAGGAATTGTTCCCAGCACTATCTAATTGGCTTTATTGACTGTAAAGAGAATCGTAGGAGATGAGGTCAGAAATAGAGCTCTCAGGTATTTTGAAGACATCTGAAATCCAGTCAGATGAATCCTGCTTCTTCTTGTCCTCATTTTTTGTGACATAGAAGAAAGCAAAGGGAGGTTATAGGGATATTATATATAGGTTATATGATGAAAATAACTGTATAGTATAACAGTAGTTAGTGCACAACACTGGGTTGGTAGAGTCAGAGATTAGTTAGAGATTAGATGAAGTTCTGTGCCTTTCCACTCTTAGTTTGCTTGGTTTATTTCAAGATTCAGGTGAAGATATTGTATGGTGGAGCTAGATTCAAGATACATTAGTAGACACTAACAACACTTAAGTAACACTTACTGGTGATCAGGATGTCATTAAAGTTTGCAAAGATAACTATGTGATGTGAGACTTGCAATACCTAGTTTGCAGTGCATCACTGCTCTCAGCAAATTGACTTGTTGCTATAAAAGGTTAAAGTGCACTAATTATTTTGTTGATTTTAACTGTTCTAGATGTGGAATAACAGCAAATCATTGATCAAATACACATGGGAGAAAATCACTGCCTGTGACATCGTGGAAGTTGAACCTCATACTGGCGTCATAGGTAAAGTTTCTGTGACTTGCAAATATCAATTAATGATAGAAATGTTTAAAATGGTACTAGTGGAAGAGAAAAGTCATAGAGCATTATAATGCAAGCTGTAAAACGGGGCCTGATCCCCAGCCTACTGGAGCCAGTGGGAGACTTAATTTGGTTCCAGGAGCTTCAGTACTAGGCTTACAGCAGGTTATTTCCATTCAAGAGGGTGAGATAGGACTTTTTATTTATTTATTTATTTATTTTTCTTTTCTAGATAAGAATAAATGCTGTGAGTTTGAACTGACAATTTCTGGAGGTAAACCTGGGCATGTCAGCCATAACCTGCAGTGTAAAATTGACCACTCTCCGGAGCCAGTTGTACTGCATGTTGACGCTGCTTTTAAGGTGAGGACCAGTTCAGTGTTGCAGCATGACTAACTGCAGGGCCTGGCTATTGACTATATAAAGCTTTTTGCTTCTTGAAGTCCTGACAAATCTAGGGTAGTTACAAATAGGAGGCATTTTTGCTGTCTGGTAACAGCTGAGTAAATGCTGATACTCCCATGACAGTAAGATTTTTTCTGTATTACATGCAAGGCATTTGCTTTCTGCTATTCTCTGAGAAGCTGAACATTAATCTTAGCTAATAATGCTTTTAATTAGGCAGTTTTGGCAGAAATGTCCATTTTGACATCTGTTTTGTGGTATCCTAGGGTCCTCTTCTTTGCATTGATGTTCCGTCACTCCGGTTAGGTTTGATTAAGCGGGGTGAGAGTGTGTTAAGAACCTTTGAGATTAAAAATCTGTGTCAGCTGCCAGCACAGTGGAGAATGCAAGAAAGCCAGGTTTGTCTAGCTGAAAGGAATGAAGAGGTAAGTCACTGCTATAACTCGTCATGCTCCCTCTGTAGCTATTTCTTCCTCAGGCTTAGCAGCTGTACTATTCATTTCAGATAATAAAAGTTATGATTTCTGTGACTCCTTATGAAGCGGGTTCTGCACAGTTACATAAGTGCACAATTTCTTTTAAAATTAAATACATTTACAATTTTTTTTAAATTCCATTTATTTCAAATCCCCTGCCAGCCTGATCCAAAGAGACACAAAGTATTTCCTGTACAACAGGGATTTCAGCTGCTGCTAATGTATGTAAGGGGGTAAGAACTTATCAGAATGGAGGCTGCTCAGCACTCCTCCCACACACCCACATCAGCATCATGTACAAGAATCTCAGCACCTACTGAATTGGACCTTTTGGGTTTAAGCAATAGCTTTGAAACATGCAGGTGTGTCCTAAAATGACTTCTTACCACAGTGAATACTAAAACTACTGTTCAGTATTATCTAGGCTGCGGTATATCAGATACGGTCCATTCCAGTCCTCGACTTCAGAGCTCATTCCACTATTTCATATGAAATAACTAAAGCAGCTTGGGGGTGATATTGGTAGCAAAAAATTGAGTGAGAGCTGCTATCTGCAGACTACCATATATTCTGAAAAATAAAAATATATATGTATAAAAAGCAAAATGTTTATTTTGATTATTTCTGGCACACAGTGGACTTTGTAGCTAGATTTCTCCTTGGTGTTAAGCATTAAAGGGAAGTGAGGAAATCCAGACTCTCAGAGGAAGTGCTTTTTCTGGTAATGAAAGGCCAAACTCTGCCTGCAGGTCCCTTTACATAATTGAACATGCAGGGTATTGAGTTTGTTTTGTGGCAAAACTGATCTAAACACTGTTCAGAAGTTCTCTTTTTCTGGACAGCTTGTGTCAGTTCCACAACTGAAAGAGGAGCTTATTAAGGGGGAACTTTCTGTTGGCCATCTCAGGAGATGAAAGGCTGTGGGAAGTTACTCTGTATTCCCATGAGCTCTTCAGCTTTTTTTTTTTGTTGTCCCCTACACATGATGCAGATACGTCACCGACTTAGGGTGAAAGTTGATGGCAAAAAAAAAAAAAAAGGATTTATGAGCGGTGGCTATGTCAGCCTTGCAAAACAGTCTTGTGTCAGTCCCTTTTCCACAAAACAATTTCAATCAGAAGTGCCTGAATCAGGGTGCCCTGGAGGAGACCCTGTCCTCACAGTCCTCAAACTCTTCCTTCTCACTTTGTTATTCCTTTGGCATTCCCAACACTTCCCAGGACCTCAAAGAGATTGTAGAGACTTAATCTTTTGAATTTATCATCCCAGAGCCCATTCATATCCCAGTGAAGACCATAGATCAAGTTCTCGCTTCCTCCTGCATAAAAGCTGCCTCTTTCCTTTTCCTGAACCTCTCCAGCCCCCTTCCTACACTGGTGCTTTTTCTGTTTGTGCTTCTCCAGCCCTCCTTTCTTGACTCTCTGTTCGAGAATCTTCCCTTGGCACCTGGTATAGCTGCTGCTCAGCCTCTCTGCTTGGGAGGAGACACTGCTACTAGTGCTGACTGCTTCACGCTCGCCCTCACCCCATGCACAGCCATCCCCGTTACGCCTTGGTTAAGTCATTGCTGTTTCACTAGCTGTCCCCACAGAAGCAAAGCCCCACCTCCTCGTCTAGCCAGGTTTTTGCAAAGCTAGCATTGCACTTACTAAAATCCATTCAGATGGGAATCCAGGGGCAGAGAAAAAGGACAGGTCTGAGGAAAAACTCGACACATGCAAATCCTAATTGGAGTGTGTAGGCATAGCATTTTACACTCGTTTTGCAGGCATCAAAAAACTTCTGTGTCCTCTCTCCTCTCATAGGTATCTCCCTTTACCATTCAACCACCTGCTGGAGAAATACCTCCTTTGGGTATATGCAGTGTGTCAGTTCAGTTCACATCGTTGCTGTGCCAGCGTCTCCAGACAATATTAGAACTAGAGGTAGAAAACGGGGAAGTGAGGTAAGGGGAAAAAGTCACGTTACGCTTTATTTTTTCCTGAGAGTCACATATGATTTTCACCGTAGGTAGTTTTATCTCCTAAAACAAAAATATGTAGCAGAAACTCAGAATGGGCTTGTGTAACCTATCAAAGAACTATCCAATCACTAATATTGCTAAATAAACATAATCATCATTCTTTCCAGCATGCTGTTGTATGTCTAACACATTTCATTAACGATAACAATAGACCATCTGTGTGTTTATTTCCAGTCATCTTCCTGTTTTTGTTGAAGTTCAGACCCCCCAAGCGTGCCTGATGTCTACTCATCTATCATTCACTGAAATTTATACTGGAATTCCTGTCAAAGCAACCAGCAAACTTTTTAACCAGACACTGCTGCCAGCAAAATACCTGTGGGGAAAGGTAAGTGTGTTTCTAATGGATGAAGAATAAAGCGGAGATGGAAATTGTAATTTCTATCAAAAATACAAAAACTAATTAAAAGTTTTTCTGATGTATCTTTGACTAGTGATTGCTGTTTACTGGCTTATGAGCCAGTCTCAGCTTGAGACCAGACTTTATGAAAAGTTGAACTACCCATTGATGCTAATATGTTTTTACTGTCTGGCAATGATTTCTTGGAGAATGAGTGGGCAGAGTGGAAGGGGAAAATAGGATGCAAGCTACCAGAGTATTAAACAAAGTATCATTGCAGTTTAGGGTTTGCATTTAATTCAGTAGAGCAGAGGAACAATGTTGCTTTTGAATTGTGTGTAAACTTAAATTCCATGTTCTTGGTGGGATTCAGTTCACAGGTTAGGACAGCTAAATTTATTGTCAGTATGTGGGCTACTGTCTGAATTCTCTTCTCAGTGAAGGGAAATCTGGGCAGGAAGTCCAGAATGTAGATGTCCAGTGTCATTTTGGGTGCTGTAGAATGTTCTTTGTGACCTCCAGGTGTCACTCAAGAAGTGTGGTCTTTTGTAAGTCCTGTCACGCCAGCCAGCCGCTACTCTATGTACCTGTGTTTAGACAGCTGAATCCTATCACATTCATACAGTCAATGGAATCCAGAAAACCATCAAGCTCACCCTAAAATGGACACCTGCTTTAGTCTGCAGAATGCTCTCTAGAACATACTGATTGTTGGCTACAGTGGTAGTCTTGACATCCACTACACAACCACTTAGCTTACCCTGTAAGGTGAATCGTACTATCAGTGCCATAGTGATTCAGATCCACTCTGGCATCCAAGGTTTAGCTCAGTTGCCTACATGAAAGCGTTCGGTGCCATCTGAGATGTCTTCAGGTGCACAAGACAGCCTAACAGTGAATGTGGATGGTATGGGACCTGGGGGGAAACCTTGTGGAACAGCTGGAGCCTAGGAAGGGTACCCACAGCATTTTGCATAGTATCTGATGTTTGTGTTTGGGCATCTGAGCTGAACCCCTGAATTCATGTCATGTGCATTCCGTCACTTAGGCAAGATTGTCTCTGTAGGCCACCTCCGTAGTCAGTGGAGAGCGTTGGGGCACCTCTGGCATATTGCTCCAATATCAGGTGGGTTGACCTAACCCTGGAAAGGCTTGTGACTATGAGAGGGTCTACAGCAACTCTGCTTCTAGTCCAGATCCCTCAGCTGAGCACCTGAAGACATTTGAAATTAATCTAAGCAGTCAAATCTTAGCAGCCATAGGGGAATTGCAAAGCAAGCCTCACCTCAGCAAACTGTATGTGTTGCTACCTGAAAGTGTTCCTAAACCTTAGAATAACTCTGTTTTTATAGTCCTCTAAGATCTCAAAAGAAAATCCAAAAGAATCAGAGCTAATACATTAACGAAGTTAACTGAGTGTCCTGTCTGTTTGCCAGCTTGTTGGAAGTCAGGCAGCTTTCTGCTCTGCCACGGTGTCTCCACCCAGTGGCACCTTAGGCCCAAATGAAGAAAAAGAATTCTGCATAGAGCTGACAACTAGCATCGTGGTAAGTTTAAAAACTGACACAATTTTATCAAAACAGCAATGCTGGTATTCTCATCTCACCTCCATCTGGCACAAGGAAGGATTATTATATAGAGAATATAATGTTCCTTTTTTACATACAATATCTCTGAAATTGCTTTGCTTTAGAGGTAACCATGGTTGAAGGCAACTATTAAAGCAGTCCACATGGTGTGCAATTTTCTACCCTGCCTCTTTGTTTCCCAATTACTCTTGTTTTATTTCTTTTTTAAATGCCTATTCAATTACTCCTAGTGATTATCATTTTTCTTGGAGCATACAGGTCCATGCTTATGATTATCCCAAATAAAATATAGCAGACTGGCATATATAGCACATCCTTGGTTTTCTGAATGCAGCTGGGCTCATGACATTTTGGTATTTGGAAACTTAGATTAAAAGAGACTAGTGGGACTGAGAGTCTGCAAAATTAAAGAGCCCTGCAGGCTGTAGACTACAGAGTTTACAAACTTCACGAATTCAGCCATAGACTTTATGGGGGCCATTCACACATCTGATTAGAGGCATCTAAATAAAGGAACTCCCTATTCATGAGGTGTATTTGTTCCTATTACATTCATTGGAGACCTAAGTCACAGTTACTTGCTTAAAAGTAGGTGTTCAGTACTACTGGAGATGCCCTAGCATATCTCAGATACACATGTAGGTTTGATGTATGTGGCACAGGATTCCAGGAAACTTGAGCCTTTTTCATTCAATGCTGGAAGCTCACCAGGGCACACTGGGCATCTGAGGGGGCACTTTTGCTTATGGCTGGGGAACTGAATCCCATCTGAGCCACCTACAAGAAAGGTTGTCTGCATTGTGAGTGAGCTAGATAGCAAAATACCATTAATGAATCAGTGGAGATCTAGAACTCACATTTGGAATTCACCTTTATAGATGAACTCTAGGTCTCACATTTGGAGAGCTATGTTTAGAAGTCTGAATCTTGAACTGAATCCCAGTATATTATTTTATGCAGGATGCAGTGATTCGTGTAGTGGTAAGGCCAAAAAGGATGGTAGTGTTGAATTAGCTAGAGTACTGGTGTAACTGGGCCACATATTTCATTCTACAAGTCCTGCTTTAGACCCAGCTGGAAATAAAACCTTGTTTTCAGATTATTTTAGTATGACTGAAAGTGATTAATGCTTAGAGCTTCAAAACTTGCAATACAGAAAGCATGTCAAAAATCACTAATGGAGCAGTTTTAGGCTTACAGACTGATATGGATACAAAGATATGAAACAACCACAAATTTTTACCTTGTTACTTCCTTCTAAGCAAATCTGATGCTAGCAGGAAGTGCACTCAAAGGAATTCAGTAAAACTTTTCAGGATTCTGTTGTAGTTCTGGTTTTGGTCCAGTGAGGTTTACACACATTTGGTAAATAGATTTCATAATGAAGCTGCCTTTCCTCTGTGATCTTTGCTCCATTCACAAGCAAATTTGACTCTTCTCCTATCAGGGTGAGCTGAAAGACCTTGTCCTTTCCTGCAGCATAGAAGACATGACTGAACCCCTCTTTCTAAGCATTTCTGGAGAAGTAAAAGGACTGCATGTCACCTACTCAATACCTTGTGAAAGTGGAGTTGCCAGGTAAATCAAGGCATCATTAAAGTCATCTTCCATTTCTGTTTGTGGAACAGTTTTAATAGATGCAAAGCCCTCGTCTGTCTGTAGAATACTCACTTATACCAAAGTGTTTGACAGTATTAAAAAAATCTAAAGAATGTAATGGCAAGAGTAATGTTTGATAAACCTCTACAGTTTTGTAGTAGCCAGATATAATGTGGATCAGCTTCATACCAAAGACAACGTTTTTAAAAAACAATAATCTTTTAATGATAAAGACATTAAACTATAATTTACATATCCCTTTCATAAACTAGACAAAACATCCATGGCACCAGACCTTAAGGTAGATCATAATGTCACAGTCAAACTTTATTTCCGAACTAAATGTTCCAGCGTGTGAGTGCAGTACATGATTTTACAGTCCCACTCTATAAAACTTAAGATCTCTTTGTATCTTGGGCTTCCAAATTAACTGAACAAAAATTACTTCTTTCCAGAGCAAAAGAACGATAGAGAAAAAGAAAGTTATATGTGTAAACTTTATTCCTCCTCCTGCTGTACATAGACAGCAAGGACAGTAAAATGTGCTGGCACTATTCACTGAAGGGGACTGCGTGAAGAGAAGGTACTGGGTTTGCACCATAGCCAAATTCAGCATCTTTATAAGCCCAAGAGAAGAGTTTTTTGAGCTCTTAGAGCACTATTCCACTTCCACCATTGTTTAGTTGAAACAAACTAAATTAACAACTCTGAATTAATTAATTTGTGAATAATAAACCGGTGTGAAGTTAACTGCATGTTAGTGAAACTCATGGTCATGTTTTGTCTGTTCTCACTCGTGCTCCTGGCGCTTGTAACCTGCCAGTTGTCATGACACCTCTGTGTGTAGAGAGCAGGAAAATTACCTTTCTCCCTGCTAACTGAAGCGTGCCCCTGCAGTCCATAACATGTTTGTGAGGATCAGCTATCTTCTGCAATGCCAAAAATGTGCAAATTCATTACAGAATTATGATCCAGTAGTTTGGACCATTAAGTTTTCTTACTGCACTGTTAGACTTCTCTTTGACTTGGTATATCTGACTGATATTATTTATTTATTTGTTTGTTTGTTTATTGGTATGTAGCACAATCACTCTCTTTTGGAATATGGTTGTCTTTATACATTTTTTATGTAAGTAAAAATGGCTTTAATTGATTACATGATAAACTTTCTACCCAAAATACCTTCTACTTCTTTCCACGTCTACCCCTTCTTCTACCTTACAAGGGGTAGAAGTGGAAAAAATGAAAAGCAGTAAATGCTGATGACAAAAATCTTGGACTGCATGGTCCTTTTACACTGGTCTTCACAACCACATTGCATCTTGCACATTTTAAATCTCCCGAAATTATCTGTGGCATAAGAAAATAGGACTGATGTTTTAATACTTATTTTTTTTCTGACAGTGATGGAAGACAAATGTTACAAAGCCCATGTGATCTTCTTTTGGACTTTGGATCTGAAGTTTCATTCAAAGACATAGTAAAGCGTCAGCTGATTCTTACCAATCACACTGGAATCAGTGCACCATTCAAACTAGAAGCTGAGTATTTTACTGGGAACTCCAGAGCACCTACTCCAGAACAAGCAATCTGCCTGTAAGTCTTTCCTTTCTGCATAGTGACTCAAATACTAATGGAGGTCTGAATTAAAACTGAAATCAGGACACAGTGCTGTTTCCTCTGTCACAAGATGCACTTCCTGCAATGCTCTAGTGTTAGTTGTTTTTTTGTTTTGTTTTGGTTTTGTTTTTTTAAGCTCTTTGACGGTGGTAATGAGACTTGCTGATGAGGTTTCCTGCAGAAACAGATAGCTTGCAATGCCAGGACAGAAGATTTAGCTGGCATAAATGGCAAAACACTATGGTTGCTAATGGATGTAAGCTGGTTTGTACCTGCCAAGGCTCTGTTGTGTTGGGTTGTACACAGTCTTACAACTCTTTAAGTTGATCCACACTTAAGGATGTTACTTTCAAAAAATACTTTGTAGGCAGTCCTTCTTTAAGTTATAATGGCTACTAATTTACGAGTCAGGTAGAGCTGTTACTTTAGCAGAGACATGCTCATTTCACAGAATTGTCATGATTTTTTTTTATTTTTTTCAAGCTCTTCAGGCTACCTGGTGAAAAGGAGAGGGCACATCGCAAATCATGTGGCCAAAAAAGCACAGTCAGGTACAAGAATAACCGTTATCCCTCTGAGTGGAGAAAAGGCAAAAAACAGCTGACTACCACATTCAGCATTAAATGTGCCAGTCCAGCACATAATTCTGTTCTTGGAATATTTGGCGAAGTCTACACTGTTAAACAACTTAGTTCCTCACTTCATTCTTGAGTCTGAAACTCCACATTGCATAAGCATTAGGTCAATCTTTTTTTTGTTTGTTTTTTTTTGTTTTTTTGTTTTTGTTTTTTTTAAGAAACCAGCAGTCCTAAAGATGGGTGATTCTGCTTATAGTTCATTCCCAGCACAGAGTATGGATGAGTTGTGTAACATTTGGCCATTTCCTTCCTATTGCACAGTCGTCCAATACCATTGCAGCAGGCTCTTCTCCCTCAAACCACTGCAGAAAGCTGCCCCACAGCCCATCCATCATTTCTGATGCTTTGTACTAAAAACAATAATGCTTGGAGCCACATGGGACCTGCGGGGGGAGGAGGGGGAGTGAATTGCTGTAAAGTGTGGATGTGTCTTCTGTATCCAAAATAAAACTTGGATATATTGGTAGCTTGCCATAGCGTTTGGTATCTGTTACAACAGCAAAGCTTTTCAGCTGTTGAATTAGTCCTTAAGATTAGAAAAAAGCTGTTCTGACAGATTCCATAGAAGCTTATTGATTTAGAAGACTAGGTGACTCAGACAGTGGAAGGGCTCTGCTCTTTGTAATTCACATTCTTTGTATTGAACAGCACACAGAGGTAAACAGGCAGCTGCTAACAGAAAGATAACCAGTTAGCACAAATTCCAGCTTAGTTTTTCTCAAATTGAGGGTGTGTTTTCATGTAACCAATCGTTGCCTGGCATATCTCAGAGTCCTGGAGCAGGTTGTTCGAAGGGAGTCTATGAAATAATCTCTGCAAGAACTGACTGATTTAAAAAAAAAAAAAAAAAAAACAGCAGTTTAAGACCCACTGCAGAAGGGAACTGGAGTAAAGTGGTAAAAATAAGGGCTATGTAAGTGATGCCAGTTTCTTTGAAGCCAGCAAGGTTAGCCTGATTAACACCAGCTAAAGATCTGGTCCTGTGTTTTCTTTGAAAGACTAACTTTGTTCCATTTCCTCAAAACTTATCAAATGCTTCTTTGCTGTGCTCCTTCAGAGTTTGCAGCAGCCCTGCTGTCTCATGGGAAGGGAGTAGCTTTCCATATACAACCTTCCTCAGGAACTCTGAAAGCCTTCCAGCAGCTAATCATAGAAATAACAGCTTACAACAACATGTGGGGAGAATACCGTGATGATCTTGTCTGTAAGGTAGGTGGGGCTTGGTTTCAAGTGAAATATTGCTATGGCAGATTGGACACCAATTATATTTCCCAGATTCCTTTCTGTTAAAAATTCATTTTCAGTTTATTAGGATTTCTTTAAAAATTGAGGGTAGATATTGCTACCATTACCTCCAATGACATGTAAGGAACAATTGTTTGCTCTTACAGTGCTTGGTTTAGTTTTGGGGTAACGTGTCTATCCCTTGGGAGTTTTCCATGTATCTTTAAAGTGATTGGAGCAGTTTTGACTTATAAAATCTGTTTGGTAAATGGCCAGTGCACTAGTCTGTTCTACCAATACGATTATTAATTATGTAGTATGGAAAGGCCTCGGGGAAGCTGATTAATGCATGAGCTATTGCATTCTCCTGATGAGAAAAACTTTAACATATGAATTAAGTGCTTTCAAAAGATATTAGTCAAAATATACGAAAATACAAATCAGTTTTCAAAACGTAATTTTGTAACCCAGGTACTAGAGTTGTGTCTTGATTCTAATAGCAAAAATTCATTTTTAATAGGTGGGAGACTTACAAACTAAATTAATTCCTATGCAAATGACTGTGAAAGGCTGTCCAATCTTCCTGCAGATGACAGGACCACAAACACAGCAACCCATAATCAGGTACAGCCAAAAATACTGTCAGAGAAGTCAGACAATTAAATACCATTGGACAATAGCCAATATATACACCTGTTCCCATCTTCTTGTGGTATAATGAGAAGGTCAGCACAGTGACAGCACAAAGTACAATATCTGCTTCTGTAACACCAACACATCTGTCTCTGCCAGCATAATTAGAAAAGAGTCTGCATGCAAATCTTCCCAGGTTTACCAGCAATCACTGTTCTAGGCTTATGGTCATGAAAGTTTATTCATTCCAGCCTTATCTGATTCAGTTGGGATGGAAATTGGTACACAGTGGCGGTTGTCCTCATCATCCACAGTACATTTCTCCCTGTCCTTTGCCTGGACCATGGTAAAATGCAGCCCCAATTAAACACGGGCAAAGAGAGGTTTAAGCCTTTTCATACAGCAAGTTGCATCTGCACATCTGGGTAAGGGTGTAAGGGTTGGTGTAAGGGCACTACACACTCAGCCAGCTATACAGCACAAACACTTCTCTCAGACTTCACAAGAATTAACATTGCATGTCATACTGCACCCAAGAGAGTTTGCAATGTCAGCTCTATAATGGGGCATAGAAAATAGATTTAGCCATCCACCATAAAAGACCCTTGTGCACCTGGAAATCTGTGTCTGACATGGGTCACTCCACTGCTGCATAGCCATATGCTGCCACTACCAGTGTCTTCCACGAAAGCTGTCTTCTCATGTTTAGCCTGAAATATCTGAAACAACTAAGAAGGTTGGAAGGCAGAAACTGATTAAAGAAAGTAATGTTGTATTTTGCAGTATTGGCCATGCATTACCTGATAGCCACTCTTAACAGGCTGCCAGCGCAGCCAGATATGTTCAACTTGTAAATGAATCACAGAATCATAGAACCATTTAGGTTGGAAAAGACCTCCAAGATCACCTAGTCCAACCTATAACCTAACACTACCAACTCCTCCACTAAAGTTTAATCTTTAATGAAAAATTGTCTTGGACATTCACTTATTTTTCTGCATGTTCTAACAGCAGCTTTCCCCCCCTCAGGTTTGGCACTCATGTCTCTGGAGGGTGTCCTGTCTTTCGGAGTGTCCAGCTCAACAATCCTACTCCCTTTGGTAAAACTAACTTTTGTACAACAAACATCAACACTTGCAGTGTGCCCCTTATAGTAATAAAAACAGAACAACCCATTAACATGTTAACTAATTGGCCTTCTTGTTTCCTTATCAGGATGTTTTTTCTAAAGATACAGACAATCTGTAAAACAGTATCTAATCTGTTTTCTAACTTGGCTAGTACAGAAAAATAGTACAAGTTGTCAGGTCTTTATCTGCATGGTAGTATTTATCATTATGGCATTATTGCCATGAATATTAGTTTGCTTTCTGCAACACTAAAGCATGTGAGCTCCAGACAGAGTATAGTAAAATATGTGTAACCGACTCAATGTGTTATTACTATGAAACAGCACATCCTATCCTGGTGCATCTGGGTTTTCGTTCCTTATTGAAATGATGAGAATTCAGGATTTTCCATGCTGTGTTTGTGAAATTCTCACCTGCTTCTTAGTGGCATCTGTGGCATCAGGCTCTTCTACATTTAGTCTTTTTATCTCTTGAGTGAGATTTTAAGCTCTTCAAAGCAATGGTCAGTCACTTTTTTTTCTTTTTTTTTTTCCTGAATGCCACCAAACATGTTTGCTTAACAAACAGAATA
This sequence comes from Anseranas semipalmata, assembly GCA_013399115.1. Lineage (NCBI taxonomy): Eukaryota > Metazoa > Chordata > Aves > Anseriformes > Anseranatidae > Anseranas > Anseranas semipalmata. Next base: position 219,978 of record VXAA01005745.1, on the reverse strand, counting down.
CTTACATTTTTTTAAATGTTAATGAAAGTATAGTTTGGGACCTAGAGAGTGGCTAAGCTGCAATAAGGGTATACACACATGCTCTTAAATCAATTTAGCTTGTTTACAGCAAACATGGCAGAGCTTAAGATGTGCTCTAATACAAATCCAGTTGCTAGACAACAAATTCTTTACTTGATCTTCTGGTTCTATAGTACTAACTAAGCTATAGGTCTTCTGAATGACCAGAAGCAACTGTCCTTTCTCCCTTTCAATTCAGACATCCGCCTGGACTGGGAAATTTACAATCAAGTGGAAGGTGATAAAAAGCTGGTGGACCTGTTGATGTTCTTTGGAGACCCTTTTCCTCCTAAGGACATGGATAAAAACGAGACTGCATCAACTGGTAGCAACTCAGGGATCACATTAAAATTGGATCAACCCCCCATTCCCTGTGGAAGCATTTATCCAGCTTTGCAAACCACAGATGAGGTCAGCTGTTAGTCTGTTTTTTATACTGCTGCTGAGATACATGATGGGTTTCTTGGCATGAAAGGTTGAAAATAATAACATGCAATACATTTAACTAAGGGCTGGATTATTAAATGTCAGCTCCTCTCACAGTCAAAAAAGCAATACAATGGTAGGTAGCTGTAGATATCAGCAAGCAGTTTCCAGGATGAGCTAGAAGCAAATACCTCTTCAGCTTCTCCTTCCTTTAAAATTGTTAGAAAAGCTGGTCAGATACTTTTTAAAATAGTCATTGACAGACAAATGCCATTTTTACATGAAAGTGTTAAGATAACTAAAACTCCTCAGTTTGGATCTACTTTTCTCATGCTGTAGTCAGGGAGCAGAATCTAACCTGCAAAGTTAAAATTGCAGTTAATGTTTTGGAGGTGTTTGTCCCAGTGCCAAAATAGACTGGTTCTGTTAGATGTTACCATATTATAACAGACTATTATATGTAAAGTTTGATTATAATATGATAACTTATTGTCTTGAAGGGCTGGGTGTGACAAGAAGTTATCATGCAGGATCCAGCAACAGCTTTACAGAAAGCACCTTTTCTCTGTTTCAGCTCAGAAGGCATAGTTGTTCTGAATACACCTCCAACATTCCTTGTGCAACAAGGGAGAGTTGTTGCCCCAGCGTGCTGGTTTATATAATGTGCCTGAGATGTTTCAGTTGAGTGCTTCTCTTAGCTGAACGGGACGCAAGCATGCACATTTTCAAAAGAGTTTGGGGACGGTTTGGGGAGAGCAAACCTATGCATGAAAATAAATTTATGTACAGGACATATCCACGTGTCCAGCTTTTGTGCCAGAAAGAAAGAAACTGGAGCTGGCCATAGTTATGGACAGTTCCCTGTACACTTCACTTACATTCCTCCTTTGCAGCGTAACAGTTTTAACCATTCCCCACCCTTGTGTCCCTGCAGTCTTCAAACACAGACAGCACAGAGGAGGAAATCATCACTCAAGAACCTACAATAGAGAAAATAGTCTCTGTACTTATACGGCCTCATGAAGGGGTTCCTGCTCACAACCCCTACTCCATCACTCCAGGACAGATAGTAAGCTGTACATTTTCTTTGTGCTTAGATTTAGCATGTTTTCTGTAGGATAGGGAAGGCGAAGGAAGAGGAGGAGGAAGCTTCGTTTTGGGGCAGAGACTACTAAACAGTAGGCTTGGGGGGCTTTTGGATCTTGAAGGTGACCATGAGAAGACTTTGCAGAGTCTATAGAAAAGAAAAATAAGTGTCCCATCTACATTTGGGCAGTTAATAGACGACTGGAATTAGGCATTCAGTTATACTAGGCTCTCTAGAGTGGCATCTCTGGTCTGACTTGGAGGTATCTGTTTCTATCCATGAACTGTAAANNNAAAAAAAAAAAAACACACAGAACGGCTTCTCACTTGGCTTGCCTCAGTGAAGCGTGTGGCATGAGGTGGGAGGCATCCAGCCTGATGCTTTGGAAGCATGTTATTTAATCAGTGCAGATTTGCTAAGTAGAACTGGCAGAGTTAGAAAGCAGGCTGCTGGGAAAGGGGTGTTTGTAGACAGCTCTTCTGGATAAACAGTTGTAACCCACCGTATGTCAAAAGAAACCGCTGCAAATAGGGACCACCTTGTCACAATTCCTTAGAAATAAGATAAAGCTCTGGAAAGATCTAACTTTGAGTGATAGCTTTGCCCAAAACACCAGTGTGCCAGTTTGGATTAGCAAGTTTTTTTTGCCAAAGGCTTTCAGTTACAAGTTAGACTAAGCTAAAGAATACATAAAAGAAATAATTATGGAAATAGCCTCTCAAAGCAATGGAGCCTACAGTCAGCTCTGGGGTAATCTGATACTGAGATAGCTAAGATAATACAAGTGCCTCTTTGTGGAGAGAGTCTCTGTTCGGTGTAGCCAGCAGAGAGCTTGGCCCGTGTGGAATGGAGTTGATGCCTATAGAGCCATTCAGGTATTTGTTTGCAGAAATGTTCTCTGCGTTTCCATTATTGCTCCAGGAAGCTCTGTTAGCTCAGGTGGTGTGCAGCACAGCTGCCCAGATCTGGCTCCAGTCCGTGTATGTGAGCAAATAAGCTCTCTGTGACCACAATGCACAGACCCTGCAGTGTTGTAGGATATGGCAGAGCTTACTAGCTCTAGCTCTGCTCTGGCCCTGCTGGACCTCAAGCAGAGCTTTCTTATGCACCTCACCACTCCGAGTAGGAGAGCACAGTGCAAGGAGAGCTGAGCTAGCGCCACTTCTTCTGAACGTAGGTCCAGCAGGACCAAACAGCTTACCCTGTGATCACGTCAAATCAGGGAAGTTGCTTTTGCACAGCACTAGCCTGTGTACACACTAGCAGTACACACCACGTGGTCCCTGAGCTTAAAAACTTGGCTAGACCTGAACTGGCTCTGCAGGGAGATGGCAAAGGTGTTTTAGCAGCAATAACACAATTTAATCGTTACCTGCATAATGCACCTAAAGCAAGCAGAACCTGTTCAACCTGTGCATCACAGAAAATCCACTGTAGCTAGCTAGTGCATTTGATCACACTTCCTGCTGTTATGTGAAGTAAAAAATGGCCAAGAGTAAACTGAATTGTAAAATACTTATAATTCACACCTGTAAATCTTCAGAAAAGGTTTCTTCTGAATGCTGTCAGTTGTGGGAGAATCAGCCGAGTTAGCCATGGAGGAAGAACTGGGCAGAATTAGGTATTTCTAATAACAAACAGGTATGTATATATGTATGTATGTATGCTTAGGGGAGTTGTTCTGTGACTGCTTTAACTGTTGTTAGAGTGGTCATACTGATATTTGCAGCTGAAATAATTAAACCAGTTTTGTTGCCACGTTGTCATTTCAGTGCATGCCCTGAACATAGCCCATCCCCAGGAGATTTCAGGCTGCTTCTACAACTCAGTTTTAGCAGCTGAGTGCTGAGGATGCTTGTGCAATCCCAGGCAGCTGCCTGCACTGCTAAACAGGCATCTCTCGATTGCAGGTGGTTCCAGGAGGTGGCAGCATCTCCGTTTGCATCTCCTTCACCCCGCATGTCCTTCCAGAGGCTGTCACTGAAGTGCAGTGTGACGGGTTTGTGCTGGGATTCATGAGTCTAGATGACAAGGTAAACTGACTATCACAGCAAGGCTAAAGATGATGAGAAAATAATCACTTTCCTTCCTGTAATTTCATATAGAGGCTGCTGTATACCTGGCCAGTCTGTATAAACAGTCCTCTTCCTGCAACCCTGTACATCCTTCCTTGATTAGGGTTGTTCATTTGCTGCATTTGCCTTTTAGCTTGGAAGCATTCTGCAGTGGGAATGTCACCATCTTCTTACATTGTCTGGTGCAGTAGACCCCAGACAAAAATCCAGGATTTGAATCGCTATCACAACATCAGGTTTTATTGATAACAAGAGTTAACAATGGGACTGAGACTCAGGACTGCTTGAGTTCTGTTCCTGGCTGTGTGAATTCGGACAGCATCTCTCTCCTCTGGGAAACTTCCTCTTCAAAAACTGCAAGCGCAGCTCACAGGCTAATGTGAGGTTTGAATAGCATTTTATGAATTGCTCTGAGATTCTCTGACATGAAACATTGTAAAGCTGCAAGGTATAATGAATGAATGATAACGGAACATTTAACAAAAACATCCCTAATGTTCCTTACTCCTGGAAGAAGTATTGTCTGTGTCTGTATTAAACACAGTTATTAAGAGTCCAAATACTGCTGCACTTTTGCTGTTCCTTGCATGTTGCCATCACGTCTTACAAACAGGCAATACATTGCCAAGCAGAATCCCATTTTGGCTAACAGCCTTTCAGGCTAAAAGTAGGATTTCAGGTTTTAGTGCTGTCATTTATAGATAACTTCTGTCTTCATTTTGTTGTCAGCTTGCAAAGACAGTGCCTGACAAAGTACATCGCAAATATGGCTATGAAGTTCCACCGTTGCGAATAGACTTGAAAGCTTTCATAAGGCATGCTCAGTAAGTACCATAACACTGACATCTTGTACACTCAGAATAAATCAGCCTGGAGGGAAGGGCTCTGACCCGCTCTGATTCTTTACCCTCAGGTTAAAAGTAGACATGGATCATGATGGAGGAATGGTGTTTTATTCTGTGGCAAGCAATCTCATACCAGATCAGCCTCTGTTAGGAGTAAGTACCTCATGCACAGATGTATCCAGCTGGATTGTACTGTTGTGCTGCTGTGAGAATTCACAGCTGCACGCACATGGTTTTTAAAATGTGTCTTTATCACCAGTATCCTCGTGTTGCAGTTTTCAATGCTGCACATAACAAGATATGTAAACCAGAAGGATTTGTTAACTGGGAATAAGCACAGCTGAGCTCAGACAATGCCTATTTTATACATCTTTTCTATTATTATTTTTTTTTTTTTGTAGAGGATTTCTTAAGTAGGAAAATAAGTTCTTATTTTCAAGACATAAAGGTCTGATTGGAGAATGAGTCACTTAGAGCAGCATGGTCAGTTCCTGTGACCTTTGACATTCAAAGACTTTAACCTTATTACATTATTTGTAGTTTGAATTTTTACTCAAGAAATTTTGAAAAACACAAGCAGAAAACATTGGACTTCTTTAGGGTAGAGTCCTTCAGATCCCTGGTGCTGCTGGAAGACCAGACTAGCACAAAGCTCTCAAGGGAGTTTAAACTAACCAGTTTTGAATCATTTCTCTACCAGGTTTTGACAGATTCAGTAATGACTCAGAGTTTGAAACTCATCAATTGCACTAAGGTTCCTCTGTACTTCAGGCTCCTTCTGTCTACGCCCTTCAGCCTGGCCAGCACGGATCTCAAAAAGAGCACCAAAACATCCCACAGCAAGAAGGAAGAAACAGAACAGCAACCACAACTTGTACTTTATCCACAGCAAAACATGCTGGTAGGCTCAAAAATAATAATCCTGTGCCAGAATAGATAGTTTAGTAATTGGTATGTTAGCATGGCCCAGATGAACCACAAGAAAAACACAACCAATATAGAAATCTCCTGATGTCAGGGGAAATAGTGGTATATTAGCAAATGCTAATTACTGCAATTTTGCCTGCTATATTGCAGGTACAAAGTATTTTTCCACAGTGGCCCTGCTGTGCTTTTCTCATCAACTCTGACCCGTTGCAAACTCTTGCAGAAAACCCTGTGTGGTTTCTGGACCTCACCTAAATCAATAGCCAAATACATGCTGGACTAATTAAAAGATTTCCAAAGCCTACATTCTCTCATTTCCTTAAATTAGATACAGGCAGTGCAAAGAGAGAAAAATTTGGATAGTTTGGGGTGTACACAGTGACATTAAAGGAAACAAAGCTCTGAATTCAAGAATTAGCTAGGGTGCAAAAATGAATAACCCTCAGCTGCATTTTGAAGTGTGCTTCTCATTTTTCAGGGTTCATTTTGACTTAGAGGCACACAGGTCTTAATTCTGCATGTGTCAGAAGAAAGAATACTTACATTTTTAAGATATCTGTGGGAATATGGTATTTATAACCTCAGGAATTGAGCGCTTTTGTCTTGCTAGAGAATGTTTCTCTCCTGTGGTTCAGCAATTAGCTGCTCACCTTTCCACTCCATCTCTGTGTTCTGGATTCATAGGAAATAGCTGTGTTTTTTCTTTAATGTCCATAAAAATACTTTATTCCAGTGGGAATTTGGTTGCTGGCATGACACCTTTGGGTTCCAGTGGGAAAACTTGCACTCGAGCCTTTAAACACTGTTTACTTTGGATTTCCTGCACACAGTGCCATCTTATGTGACAGCCATCTGAATTCCTCTTCCCACAGGTGAAAGTGTCATTCCGCACAACTCTGGAGTTGCTTACGTATCAACATTTGCCAGATACCCAGATGCTTCCTGGACTCCAAGTGCTCCAGTTTGAGAATGGAGAGAGAAAACTGAAGTTCAGTCAAAATCTGGTCATTGAATATAGTAACGACAGTACCCAGGTAAGATGAGAGTGACAGCTCTGGGCCCTGAGAAGGGGCTATGTTTTATCAGCATCTTTGATTCAGAATGAATGTGCCTTAGGATTTACTCAGCTGGGAAATACAGCCACCTCTAGAGTAAACCTGTATCATACAGTTAAAGTGAATGGCCACAGATTTGCAAAAGGAGATAGCTCTCTGTTGAGACTGTTGGTGACTCTCAGATTTACAGAGGTTTTGGGTCGGAAGCCTGGTGTTTGTCCCCCTGCTTTCTGCAAGAGCCCTGTTTGCACAGCAGGGAGGCCTAGATGGTATGTCTCAATCAGAGGGCAACACGCCCAATCACAGGATGACTCTCAATGTCCTGAGACACTGCAGGGAGCAGGACTGTCTCAATGAACATGCCAGCAACTGAGTCACCAAGCACTGCCTTCTGCAGTACCCAAGTGCTTCTTGAAAATCTCCTAAGTCTACCCAGCTCATAATGGTGTGGTCATAATCCACACGCATTTAAATGCTGATCTCTTCCAGGTGGAAAGCGATAACCCCCACCCAAATCTTCAAAAGTTCCGGTATGCTGCAGACATTTTTTTCTCACCAGGTATTTCTGAGGACTGATCTGTAAGATCCAAGCACCATATCTAAGATACAATCAACTTAATAATAATCTTGGGCAATCTGCACGAATTGAATGACTCACAGTGGGCCATATACAGTCCTCAGGGACGACAAAATGTTGTAATGTCTGCATCTCCACAGAAAATCCTAATAACAAATCAGAATGTTCACTCTGTGTTACTTCATTAAGACCACAGTGTCTGGTTTGAAAACCTATCCCAAAACACTAAAACAAGCAACAATTTAATTCATTCAAAGCTGTAGGATAGGGAATTGACTTTATTACAGAAGAACACAGAATAAGTATTCTTGATTCAGTGCTTGAGGTAAGAATGATCCAGCTGTAGCAGATACAAAACAATACAAAAATAAGGTGTTTTCTTGTTTTTCTTTTCCTTCCCTTTCCTCTGTTTTGCAGCTGGTCCCAGTGACTGCCTATCTTACTGTTCCAGTTCTGGAGCTGTCTTGCAACACAGTTGATTTCAAGACCTGCTTTGTTACACAGACCAGGACTGAACATGTCTTCCTGTGTAACAGGAGTGGCTGTAGAAGTTACTGGACTGCTTTGCTGGGTATTTGTGTTTTGCAATTGGATTTCCTTGCTATATAGTTTCACTATTCAGGTTTTTGTTTTGTTTTGTTTGTTTTTTATTAAGACTGTATGCATTCACTCAATAGATAGGCAATATATGATGATGTTCAGTCCAGACATACCAGGTCTGCTTCTGTTCTCACTTCTGTGGGGCAGTGGTAGTGGTGGTTGTTGTTTTGTTTTGTTTTACATCAGGGTATATCTCTACTGATTTCAGTCTCTACTCCAGATTTAACCAAAAGATCAAATCACAACCCTCACAGTTAGTGGACATGCTTTGCTCATTTATAATACAATCCCAGGAGGCAACAAGAAGCAGCAGCTCCTCATGAGGGCTGTTTGAGCTTGTGCCTAATGAGATTAACAACAGATGGACTTCAAAGGAAAGGAGATAAAGGCCTGACACAGAGGACATTGATCACTCCCCTTGATTAAAGGATGAAAATAGAAACTGGCCACATGCATAGAAAGCCTGTGACAGTGCAAGATGTGATTTATTAGTTGGCAAGTAAGGAGGTGCATTGTTTTGAGTGCTATATGATGTGCAAACCTATACAAAAGGTCTCATATTGCTTTGTTTGCTATTTGCCCTCTTCACTGCAGATGAACAGGAAAGGCATAATGACCTGGAAGTATTTTCTATCTCCCCTACTAATGGCATTTTGGAGGCATGTGAAGGGGACCGACCTACCAAAGACATTTTGCAGATCACCTTTACTGCCAGGTACAGTTATCAGAACTGAAATCTTGCTGTTACTCCCTGTCAAGCCCAGACTTACATTGTGAATAGTCACTGAAAGCAGAGGGGAGTTCTGCTCTGTTTTTGTGTTATCAGGCTTCTGACACCTGCCAATCCTGTGCTTCCAGCTGATACTTTTTCCACCTAACCTCATTCCCTCCACTGCTCCTACGTATGGGATTTCTTTTAAAATTCTCACCCTGAATTTCAGGCTTCATCTTTACCCTCTTGAAATCATGCTGTTAAAACAGTTGGCGTGACATACGGCCTATGTATGACTGGATAAAATACCTTTCTTTAGGGTAATGTCCTCAACAGAGGGAAAATCTCAGGCCTGCCATTCCGTGCAGAGGCTGAGACAATGTTTAATTCCTTTATGCATCCATCATTTTATTAGGACAAAGGGAGAGATGTGTATGGAGTAGTTCAAAATTCCAGTAAGACATGTTTGTCTCGCATGAAAGAGTGGTGTCTTTTGCAGTCAGTCTCAGGGATCCTTCATTATCGTTTATGTGTTCTAAAAGTAATTTTTTGAATTCCTTTAGTTTAGAATATCTCCTGATGAAGCAAATAGTGGAAAATGTTATTCTAATGCAGTGATACAATTTGTTTTACTCTTGCTTAGCCTGGTGCAATGTTTAGACTGAGTCATGCTGATGTTTGGTGGAAAAAAAAAATCAATGCATTTTTGTTGTCTCTAGTCCAAAAGTTTTCCACACGACAAAGATAATGTGAGCTGCAGGCAGATGACAGCAAAGAACAGAAGAGATCAGATGCAAATAACTTTCTTTATCCTATAAACATCTGATATTGTTCTAATTATGTTTATGGACATCTTATAACCTTTTGTCAAGGTTGGGGATTACTTTTGAATAGCAGAGACACTGACCCAAAACCTTTAATTGCATTGCTCTAATTAATGAAATGCAACTCCTGAGGGAAAATTTAGCTTCTGTTACAAATTATTTTCTTTGCTGAGATGGCCAGAGGAAAGGTCTAGTGATACTCCCCCGCACCTCCCAAAGAAGGCAAGTAAGTGTTTCTTTTTTTTTTTAAGCTTCACTCATTACTTGGAAGTTTTAACACCACGGCACAAAGTTTAGGATGAGCCTGTCCCAGTGATTTCAGTGAACTCTGAACACTGCTGACAGGGAAGTTTCAAGAAGCAAACTGCAGGTGACAGCTATTGCTGTAACTTCAGGTCCCCTGCGACACGCCGTGAGCTCTCCATTCCTGGAGCTACTGCAGTCTGAGGGATGAGGCCTGGAGCAGCTGCTGTTAGGCTGTCCTTGCTCTGAGCAGCGTCCTGGACCAGAGGCCTCCCAAGACTCTCAACTACTTAAATTTTTCAGCAGTGCCTTTCGATTGTTCCTGAAGCACTTCCTTTTGTCTAACAGATGCAACAATCAGCGTGCCTGAAGCTACCAGAAAGCACAGAGTTTACCTGTGCTTACCTGTTTAGCCCTGGATGAAGAATTCCCAGCACTGCAGAGCTCAGGACCAACATGCCATTAGTAAATAATTACATGCAAGGTGTGAGGTGATCTTTATGACTCACCTCCCTAAATCAGCGGTCTTCCTGCGGGGGAGTTTTGTACTAGAAGGACAAATAGAAGCTGGCTGTTAGAAAAAGCTCTTGCCACAGGCCTTTACAACAGCAAGCTCTTAGAAGCAGAAAAGTACTCCAGATGAAAGATCTCAAGGGTGTTGGGTAGCACTAGCCTTAGGCAAATTATGCTACAAGGCTTCCACTTAGCGCAAGTACTAAAACTAGACTTGATGTAAGCTCTTTGATGTTCATTTTCAACTTGGACTCAGTCGATTATCCCTTGTCTTACTGGAGTTGACAAACTTCTCAATTTCAAACCTGTCTGTCACAAGGAAGGAATTGTCACATCAAGGCAGTGCAGGCAGGCATTTGTTCCCAAGCAATGCTAATCCCTTAGGAGAGCTCCATTTTATTTAACTCAAATTGACTTTCACAGATAGGAAGACATTCAAGTTCTTCTTTCAACAATACAATTAATAATCCACTGTCTTTAGCTGAGGTAGAGACCGTAGCATTGTTTTAAAACACCCTGTATGTATGAAACTGAAGCCAGACCACTACCCACAGACCTGACACTAATGTTAGAGACAGTGTTAGTGACTAGGAGCGGATCATACCTGAGGGCACCATTCTCTCCTTTTTCTTCCACCAAGTAACTAATCTCATCCTGAAACATAGAGATGGGTTCAGCCATAACTAAAATGTCTTCTTCTGCCTCTGTATTTCAGGAGTAACATTGAATATGAAACAATCGTGACCATTACTGGAATGCTGGGAGAGAAGCCTTGCAAGCTACGGATCAGGGGACGAGGAACATACGATGGAAAGTATGAAGACCTGTATTTGATTTAAGCAAGACAATGTGGGACAAATGTCAAGGTAATAAGCCAGCTGCAAAAGTGTCATTAGCTGAGCTTGTATTTTCACCTACTTCAGTTTTTAAATGTGGACTGGAATTTTAGCAGAATAAAATTTTAAGTTATGAGGGAAAAAAACTCATGGCACTTTGGAAACAGTCATAATCTCATCCTGTGCTATTAATTTTATTGCTGTGATAAGCTTACCATTACCCACAGAGCCAGGCTTTCCAAAATAATGTTTTAAATTGCAAACCAGCTATAGTAACTGTTAGGTCAAAAAATTTTTGCATAGCACAGTATGCTTCTGATAACGTACCAACGGTCATGATTGTAAAAAAATAAGCTTTTGTTTTGCAATTCTTTTTTTTTTTTTTTTTTTTTTGCTTGTTTGACATTAAAATAGCCATTGGTACGTAATAAAAATAAGAATTAGTGAATAGGCCAGCATTTCCCTGGCTGTCTTCTCAGTGTCTTATATGAATACAGGAGAGCCAACTTTCCCTGGACTCCTGCATCATGCTTGGGTATTGAGAACAGCCGCTTCAGCTATGGAGGGAGAAACCTTTCTTCTTCTAATTCCTTCCTCCCACATGGTTCCCATTTACTCACACATCTCTTCAAATGTTTTTAGTATTACTTTAGCTAAAGGTCACTGAAATTCCCACTTCTGAGACCGTTAAGTTTTCCACTCCCATCATGTAAGGTTTTTGTTAGAGGCAGTGTGTGTGGAGAGGAAGGGGCTGCAACCCACACTGGAAGAGAACAAAAGATGATGGTATCTGCCTTCTGCCTAGTTTAAAGCAGATTTGTAGTAGCACTGAGAACTCATTTTAAACAGGCTACAGAACAGGAATGTGAGAAAATAAAATAGCTCTAGCTAACCATGACCTTCAATTAACAGTCACAATAAAAAGAATACAAAGATATTGCAGGAGCCCCATTGTATTATTAAGTGCAAAAACAAGAGCTAGGACAAAGAACTTCTGTCTGTGTTACAAATTTAAACTTTGTAACATGTCAAAGGTCATTAATACATCTCTTTGTCAAGCCATTATCTCAGATTCAGTGATCTTTCTGTTCATAAGAATGAGAATAGATAAGGGAGAATTTTACAAGATGAAATGTAAACGTTTGTATTAGCATTGAAGTACTGAGATGATCCTGAAGTTCTTGTAGTGCTTGCAGTGCTGAAATCTGTTTTTATATATATATACATAATTATTTTTAAGCATAAGCTTGTCTACTAAGTTAGTCATACGAGCTAATAATTAGAAATATGTTGTAAAAGATGGAATGACTACTTTCAAACTCCTTGTTTCTAGCAATTCCTCAGAACCTGTCTACTGAGGCACCCCAGTAGTTTGTTTGTAATTTGCTGCTACATAAACTACTTTCTAGCAGCCCCTCCACATTGCCCCATGGGTGGTTTCAGAGCAGCTTGGTTAAAAAAAATATATCTATCTATATATAAAAAGCTAAAGCACATCCTCCAGCATATGGAGGATTTAAGACACAGCCAACTTCTGACTTGGGTAGGACAGACAGAGTTGTAAAGGAAATGTTAAATCACTGCTTTCAAAACAAGCCTTTCTAGACTTCCTGCAAGATGGTGAAATCTTTAAGCAAACCCTGGAAAAGCCATTTCATGTGCCCTGACATTCTCAGTTTGAGCAGTGGTTTTAGGTAATTTGTCATACAGTGTACCATGAACTATTTCTCCCCAGTAATATTTACAGAACAAAGAGATCAATTAGAAGTATTCAGTCATAATCACCATGCTAGGGCCTGTATTAGAACTTCAGTTGAACTCATTTGTTTTCTCATGTTAAGATGCTTTTCAACACTGAAGCAAATACCAATTTTGCATTTTCCCTATCTTAGTAGATCTGTACAATTTATTTTACTTCACAATTTGTGCCTGAAATTTGTAGAGCTTGTAACGGATCCCTGAATCCACTTGATTTTACAGTGCAAATCATTTGCTATTACTAGAGAAGGCAGAGAATCAGCTGCTGTGGTGATGTGTCAGTACACTGGAGTTTAGTTCCCTGGGTACTCAAATACTGCTGCAGCTCCCATGCCAGTTCCAATGCACATTGATACAACACCATATGCTCTGAAACGAAAGAATAGATGGAATTAACAAAAACATCAGGTTTATATCACCTTACAGGGAAAAATAAAAATCCAATAAATTGGAGCTACCCACTGCTCTCCAGTGGCACCAAGAGATTCTAACTCCAGAGCCAGTTATGGTGCCCTGGAGTTCTTGCAGGGTTTTTGGCAGAAGAAACAGACACACATTTCTCTGCCTTTTTCCTGGATAGCAGTAGTATGCCAGAGACAAGCTCCTCAGCCACCTGCCTCAGCCATACTAACAGTGAGAACTGCTTTGATTCAGATGGCTTATAATGAGGAAGAAGCTCTTCCTCTTCCTGCCTCCTACCAGCGTCCTTCAGGTGACTTCGAGAGTCACTGCTCAAGGTAAATGTGGACAGTCAGATGACATGCACTAGGATTTGCAACCAAACTCACAAAGCCTGATGTGGCCCACCAGCTCTGAGCACTGACACTGCTCTGACTGCGCGGTGGAGAGGTCCAGGGCCTCAGCACCACCAAGGAGCAGAAGCATCTGTGCATTCACGGCCAGCAAGGCGTTACACAGCTCTCCATAAGGAAAACCACTGGGAATTCATGTTGAAAGCTATCACACGGATAGAGAAAGCGTAACCCAAACTGATGGTTACTTCTGAGCCCAAATTACCTAAATCCATTTAAGGTTAATACTGTTGTTCAGTGCTCACCTTTTCCCTCTACGCTTCAATTCATTGAGCAAAGTGACAACTTGACGAGCGCCAGTACAGCCCAGTGGGTGCCCCAGTGCTATTGCTCCTCCCAGGGGGTTGACCTTCTCCATGGGAATGCCCAGCTTTTCAACACAGTACACAGCCTGGAAAGACACCGGGAATTGTTTCACAGGATGCTCTCACCTCTGTTAGTTCTCAGCTCTCCTGCAATAGAGAACTAAGAGGACTGCAGAGAAGATTGGTGATCTCTGTATAGAAAGAAAGACAGCAAACAGCTGGGCAGGTCTAGGGGCTTCAAAAGATTTGTGCTCAAAATGAATTTAGCTCAAGTTATGTTTTCTATTACATAAAATCCACATTGTTGTGTCAGCTGCTCTGAAAGTATTAAAGTATTAAAATGATTAGTAGTTAGAGGCCTGACTTTAGCTAGACCATTTTCCAGTGGAAAGCAGTGGAACTACATTACAAATCCAAAGCACATGAAGCAAGCTAAACCTGTCAACTCCATCTCAAACTGAGCCCACATACTTTCTGACAGGGAAGTCATAGATTTGTGGACAACACGTGAAGTTTCTGCGTTTCATTAAGGACATCCCAGTTGGTAAGTGCAACACATTCACACTGACACCACCCTATAACAGATTACAGCCCTTGTGAAACAGCAATTTTCCAAGTTGGTATGAGGACACAACAGTAAAGATTACTTTCTTCTTTGGTGGAGAGATTTGTCTGGTTTTTATTTTTATTTTATTTTTAATCTTAAGGTATGTAAGCAATGCTCTGCTTATTTTTATTTGAAGAAAACAGTCTATGCATGTTCTTAACATTTGGCCAGAAATGTAGTATGTGAAACAAGTTCCAATCTTAATTTTGAGACCAAGTTGAAATATACTTAGTTTCCAAACAATGTAACAACTCAAACAGAATGATAACTCACCTGGCTTGCAAAGGCTTCATTAATTTCATATATATCAATGTCATTCAGAGTCAGACCTGTGGTTCAGAAAAGTCAGGATTTAAAAGGAGATATTTTTGCCTTATAACTACATCAAAGAGAACAATTCACTTAAAGTCTTCCTTTATGAATTCTACTTCTACTCCACTACCAACAAAAAAGGGAGGCCCTTGGCTCCCTGTGGGATGTCTATGTTTGTATGTGTGTTCACGTATAACAGTATCTAAAGACTGCAAAACATCATAGTCCATGGAATCATGTCACTGAGTTTGCAAAGTTTCCTTAGATTAAATGTGATTTCTTTGCAGAGGGATTAAAGATCGAAGGGTATTTCAAGACAGAAAGATAAAACAATAGCCAAACATGTGATCAGTGATGACAGGCGGACACAATAATAATCATGAGCTATAAAAGCTCTTTAACCCTCTGAGTATGATAAGAACCCCGAGGAAAGCCCGTTCCACTGGTCAGATGCCAAAATTGTAAAGAAAACCAAAACCAAACCAACAACAAAAAAAAAACCACGCCCACGCCCTGGTCATATTAAGTGAAAACAGCACTAAATGATCTCCAAATCATTTGCCACGTTAACAGTTTGTTGAGACTGTGCAGGGATTTAATCCTGAGCTTCTCAAAGGTGAGTGAATGATGATGTATACCTCAGATGTGAACAGTAATACAGTAATACTAGGCAGGACCTCTTTCAAGGTTCTGAATTTAAGCTCTCCGTTCCTCTGCCTGATAACTGCACATGCTAGAATAATAACCTCAAATTTCAGTCCACAGGCTCTGATTTTGCCTTGTGCTGAACACTGTATGAGTGATGAGTGGTTCCTTACCTGCCTTCTCCACAGCAACAGGGATTGCGTAGGCTGGTCCTATGCCCATAATATCAGGTGGGACTCCAACCACAGCAAAGGACCTGAGCACCCCCAGGACCGGGAGTCCTAACTGTGCTGCTTTTGAGCGTTTTGCCAGCAGAACAGCAGCTGCTCCATCACTGACCTGGCTGGCATTACCTGTTGGAAGAAATCTATTAACACCTCTTTTGCCTTGAGTTGTATGACAAGGCAGGTAAGCCACAGGAACAACAGAAATTTCACAACAGACTGACCTGCCGTAGTGCTACCATTCTCTTTGAAGGCAGGTTTCAGCTTTGCCAAGCCTTCCAGGGTCGTGGAGGGCCTAATCCCTTCGTCTTGGTGCACAGTGACTGTTTGTTGGTTGCCCTCCTTATCCAGAACAGTGGTCTTCACCGGAACAATCTCTGTTTTAAACAGTCCCATCTGCTGAGCTTTTGCTGCTCTGTTAAAGAAAAGTACAAAAGGTTAAAATAACCTGGAGAAGAGCTGCGAGAGAGCTAATGTCAACAAGACCACGTAGTAAGAATGAATTAAAATGCGACTTGATACACAGGCACATCATGATCTAGGTGTTCCTGCTCCGGCAGGGGGATTGGACTAGATGATCTTTCAAGGTCTCTTCCAATCCCTAACGTTCTGTGATTCTGTGATCATCACTGAGCAGTGGATGGGAAGACCAGCAAATACTTATTTCCAAAAACGGGAAGACAAACTTCTTACCTCTGTCACCAAAAATACATTGCTAACAGTATGGGCACTGTCCCCAAACCTGGGTCACAGGATCACACACTGCTGAGCAAGATCCCCATTCTGTTCCCATTAACACCTTTGTGACTGACTGACCACCATCAGCCCACAGCCATCAAGGTGTACTTGTCCAGTGGTACAGTCACATCACAACTGGAAGAAAATAAACGAATCCTGATGTTCAAACATCAATTCCTGTTTCTGAAAGTTTAAAACACGGCAAGTCAGCTAAGCTTCCACGTAATACTACTAAGAAGTTACAGAATGGCTAAAGTTTCACCCATTCCCAATTTTGTCCTACTAAAAACAAGTTGACTTTTAGACTGCAGACTTTAGGTATCATCTTCTGGCATTTAAATGTCATCTTTCAACCTCAAATGATTGCAAATTATGTTGCATAATTTATTGACTACACAGAAGGGAATCACTTTGAGACGTAAAGGTGCACTGAGGATAGGGTCTGGTCCCTGTGACAGCAGCATTACCCAGTAGGGAACAAATGACACGACCGGACTGATATAATTGTGGAGAATGCAATTAGCTAAATTATAATTAACTCAGAGCATATAGTTTTAATCTTTCATAGCAACAAGGTAGCTGAAAGCCTCCACAGCAGAGACAATTTAGAAGATTTACCTTCCAGCAGCAAAGTGCCCTTTACAGATAATGCAAATTGGAGTCTGAAAGCTTGTTTTACCCCCTCATTACTTTACACTTTTATTCATAAAATATAAAAATACTGCCAAGTAAGGGAGAGTAAGAGCTGAAGGACAGATCAGTAACTCCACAGACATCCTGAGCCTGCAGCCAGAAAATCACCCCTTTCCTCGTGTGTGAGGTGAGGATCGCGTTCACATACCCTTTTGCGCTATCAGTCAGTGAGAAAGCCTGGCACGCCAAGTTCCCTAGAAGCAGGGCCAGAATATAAAGGTTAACTGGCCTGCGCAGCAGCTTCCTGCACTAGATAAATAATTGGACCGGGGTGATGCTTAAACAGAGTTCTGAAAGTTAGTTTAACTCTTTGATGCCAGCAACTTTAATGGCTCGCCCGTCACCCCTCCACTGCTAGCACAGCCCCACGGATTCCAGGGGTCAGCTCACCTCGGCAATGATTTAATGATTTTATTAGGGGTGGAACTGGACTCACTTGAAGGCAAACACCTGCAGCAAAGACAAGCCACTCTTCTCATAAGCTTGGCAGTTCTCTAGAAATGGCTACTTTCAAATATTCCCTCTTAGGAAAGGTTCTTTCTGCTGTGACACCTGTGTTTAGTTTAAAATGACACTGAGCCAAAGCCACTATGAAAATACTGAAGGTTTCAGAAACCTCATGGCAGTTGTGTCCTTTAAATGATGAAAAACACAGATGCACTCAGTGCATGTCTGGTGATATGTGCACAAAACCACACAACTCCCAGTACAGCTCTGGACTCAGGCTTCCTTACCACACAGCCCAGGATACGCACTGGTCTTCGCTCCGACCATCTCAAGCTTCTTTACTCACTGTTGAGTTTTGAAAGGCAAGATAAAGGCTGCACTTAACCACTCCTGCGAAGTGCAATGTTTTTTTCCTATCTCTATTTTTTCCTTAACCAAAAGGTTAAAGAATAAAAAATAAAAAGCATTTACTTTTGTTGGGAAGCCAGGGCAAAGGCATCTTGCTTCTTTCGGGAAACTCCAAACTTCTCTGCCACATTTTCTGAGGTTATTCTGGGGAAAACAACATCAGAAAATTAATCCAATGATATATTTAATGAAGCTACAATTGGCTTCTGCTTGGACAACACAAGCTACAAGCAGTGGCTTCAGTCTCAAGCTAACCACTGACTTCTCAGCCTGGAACTGCTTGGCAGAAGCAGACGCTGAATCAAATCCATGAACCAAAACAAGCTTCAAATCCGCTCTCGTATCACACCACAAACTCCCCTCTGAGTCAGTTTAAGAGCAAAGTGGATGGCCTCCATCTTTGCCAAAGCGTGGTCATGCCAAGGGGTTAATGAAGCTGGCAGGACAGCTACAGGAGAAGAGAATTCAAGGCAGCTGTTGCCTTACACCTTTAGTACTTCTGAGAGCAGCAGAATATCCATTTATAAGGAAACAGCTGCTTCTTTCTATATGAAAGATGAGATTATGAAATGCAACAGCATTTCCAGAAATCCTAAACACATAAAATGCTGTGATTCTTAATTGTGTTCATTAAGCCATTGAGCTTAAGATATAAGACAAGAAAATCTTACATCAGAGTTGCTGATCTCCCCCCCATCTCACACAACAGACCTCCTGCGACAGCCCAGGAGGATGCTGATGTACAGCTCCAAGCTGTAATGCCGTGAGCATTCAGATCGGTGTGGAGCAGCAGTCACTGAGGAGACTGACAGCCTAGAAACCCCTTTAGCTTTGGGAAGAGGAGACACTTACCCCATAGGAATAAGGCAATCTCGAGCTTTGCTGTTTTCCATCATACTGGAACTGATATCACCAGGGTTATTTGCACTTCTCAGGGACATTGTTTCCACACTACGCGCAGGAAAAATGTGAAATTACTATGACTGCTTCCATGCTACATTTGTGATGATTGCTCAGTGAGGACTGATCTGATCAAAACTCAGTGTCTTGACAACATTCTTTCCTATTATCCTACAGAAGCGCAGCTAATAATTAATACTGGTTGAGGCAGAAGCTCTTCAAGCGTCAATATAAAAATTAGCACAAAATTACAACAGATTGCTAGATTAAATTGGTCCTTGTTTCGTTAGAACAGGATAGCAATGTCAACAGTTAATTTCTCATGTTTCCACAGCAAGGAAGGAATTGCTAACTATTTTGGCACTTTTGTCTTCAGACGTAATGAGAAACCTGAGGTTCTAGGACTGGAGGTGTCAACAGCCAGAAAAAGGCCAGTTACAGCTTAAAAACCGGTTGGCAGTACAACATTAAGTATTAAGCAACCCATGACAGAGAGACCTCAGTGAGTTGTGCCATTTGCATTTTGCAACACAAAGATTTTCAGACATGGATCCCAGAGGCTGCAGTCTTTGACGTACAAATGAGTTAACAGATTGAAGATACCTAATTTTACTGCCTAAGTACAAAGCCGTCACTTAAGACTAGCAAGCTTTTGTACAATCAGTCTAGACCTTGAAGCCTAAGACGAGAAGAAGGTTTGAATTCTACTCTGTACCACACAAATACATTAACGAAGAACAAGTAGCAAAGAAAACACGCCTGGAAAATGAAAGACATCCTTGAGCAGGGGTGTTGGACCAGATGACCTCCAGAGGTCCTTTCTAACCTTAACCATTCTGTGAAGGACAGCATCTGTTTCCTGGGGGGAATACAGATCTGCTTGGAAGGGATTTCTAACTCCTCATTCGAGACCTGCTGCAGAAGGACAGCGTGCTACTTTCAGGAAACCTAAGCAAGTGCCATAAAAAGATATTCTTACCCACAGGCCAAGCCAATGTCATATGACCCATTTCGGATGCCACCTGTAACAGCAGTGCATAAACATTCTTATTATCATTAGGAGCAAGAGCACTGTGATGCCAGCTGCAGTTCTGTGAACACCCGAGGCACTCACTACACGTGGAAGGGGCATTCCCTCCGCGCTCCTGCCTGCCAGAGTCAAGGAGCTGATGTGGCCGAAGACTAAGCATGACCTGACCTGCAACCAGGGACAGGACTGACCCTTAGAGAAGGTGCCTGATGTGGAAGTGATGGTAGAAAGAACTCATCCTCAGAAGACCAAGTTACTTCTCTAAGGGTAAACTCAGCCTTTCAAGGACATAAAAGTGTTCAGTCAAAAACGCGCTGAGAATTCCTAGCAGCAGAAGGCATTATCGCTACTCTTACTGCTCAGAGTGACTGGAGGAGAAATGAACGGGATAAAGGAGCACTTGGGGTGGGGCAGGCATCGACTCCAGCCTGAATGCCCATAACACTTCATGCACACTTACCAGCTATATTGATAATGGCCTGTAGCCCAGAGGAGCACTGCCGGTTCACACTCGAGCAAGGCACCGTCTCTGGGATGCCACTAGAACATAAGATGGTGTTAAAGACTCAGCAACGAGAACCGCACAACAAACCAAACCTCTAAAGAGAACATTAAGCCACTTGATTAAACTTTAACCTCAAGCTCAAAACAGATCCCATAATACATTTGTTGACCTATTTGGACCCACACCAAGACGAAGCAAAATTCACAGATAATTTCCAAACTTGATTTGCAAGTGGCTCTGTGTGCTGCTTCCCCATAGGTCTATCTTCAGAAAGCCCCCTGTAAGCAGGTCCCTCTCACAAGCCTAGTTCCTGAGCTCTGATCAGAGCCAGAAATGCTGACAGGCTCTGCAATATTCTTGATCACTGTGTCTGCACCCCCTGCAAAGTAGCGACTGTGAACTGTTTTAGCAGAAGGAAACGTCACTGAGCAATAGAAACCGGCTGAAATATTTGGAAGCTGGGATCCAGCTGAAGACATCAACCACAACACTGGAAAACAAAGAACTGAGACAGCTGCTTAGTTTGGGACCCATGCACAGCAGAGAGAGAAGTGCAGCCTTGCAGTATGGAGAAGCAGCTGGGAGCCCACAAAACAAGATCTCCCGTTCAGAGGCGGCACGGAGGTTCATCAGCCTCACCTCTGCCTCCCTGGGAAGGCTGCCAGGAGCGAGCAAAGTGCTCACGCCTCGGTCGCTGGCACTGCTGCTCTCCTGCTATGCTGATGGAAGGAGAGATTAGGGGAGCAGCCCACTAAGCACACGGAGCAATGTCTGCGTGGAAGGGAAGGCCGCTCCTCGCAACACCGCCTGTCCTTTGCCAACAGGGCCTGCTTCTCCCCGCAGGGTTCTCCAAATGCTCGATCAAAGTCTAATGTCTAGGCAAAAGGCGATTTGCCGTAAATTCCTAGGAGCTCACGAGCCTCATCACAGCCAGTGCTGCTCTAGAGCTGAGGCCCAAGAAGACGAGAAGAAACCTCGATCTGGTTGAGAGTTTACCTTAGAAACTGCGCAACTCTTGCAATCAAAGCGCCAGCTCCCGGCTGCAGCACGTTTCCTGAGTGCAAAGATACGATTCCGGTCAGTTGGTTGCACTGCCCTAGCTGTTCGCTGTGGACGTCGAAGGGATGCTGATGTCACCATAGCTTGGTACCATCTGACACCAGATCGGAGCCCAGCCACTTGACAGGACGGTCATGAAGGAGGCGCTAATTTCATGAGCTTAATGCTACACGTTAACCCCTTCTGACCCCCATGGTACCCGCAAGTCTCCCATCGGACACCAGCAGCAGCCGGTACCAGAGAGCTATCTGGACCAGGAGTTTCAAGTCAGGACGGAGGTCGATCACTCACCAACACAGATGTCTCCCAGGGCCTCTGGACGAAGATTGACATCCTGAAGGACAGCTGTCATAACGGCAGACAGCAGTTCATCAGGTGTAGTGTCCTAAAAGCACACGGGATTAGCGCTGCTTAATGAACATCACTAAGTGCCCCACCGCAAGCTCACCCTCACGCTGCTTCAGAGGGCTGGCGTGGGGTCTGCGCGAGCTCACGCAGCGTTATCGCACTTCTACAAGGTGCTCCCGCCACCGACGGGACGTCCCGCCACCACATCTATGTGCCCCGGCTGTCACGGGGCCGTGCTCCCGGGGCACGCGATGGGTGGGAAGCACCGCAGCGTGAGGAGCACAGGCTCAGGGGTACGCTGGAGGTGTGGGGCAAGCAGGGGGACCCCAAAACCCTGGGCAGCCCCCACCTCCCTGAGGGGGTGCTCGGCAGCCTGGGGAGGGGGCTCGATACTTTGGGG